>JAWQFJ010000317.1:110000-112944 GCA_034096865.1 Theodoxus fluviatilis | reverse complement strand
AAGCACAGAATCAGCAAACAAAGGAGGAATCGTTTAGAAAGACAATAGACACAGTGTGTGTTTGATTCATTTTGTATTTCCCTTTCCCTGATATATTACATAATAGGAATAACTGTAGCAAAATGTAGCAATTCTCTTGACTGGAGGATCAAGTGTCCACACAACACCGACAAGGGCCTTTGCGTCGCATAACAAACGGACGATTAATCTTTCCGTCAAAGGTTGGTACAGTGGGGACGCGCCTCGGGAGAGGAAGTGGTGGGAACTCTCTCCCCAGAGACTCTGGAACGCTCAGACAGCGCCATATGCTGGCGTGGGCTGATGCACCTCCATTATGCAGCTGCTATCTACATCGTCTTCTTCACAGGCGCCCCAATACACACACACACACACACACACACACACACACACATACACACACATATATATATGCGCGCACACACACATACACACACGCACGCACGCATACACACACACACACACACACACACACACACACACACCACCGCCTCCTCTCTTTTTTCAGTTTTTGAACACAAACCCATCACTCTTCCCTCACCCCTTCCCTCTCAACCCTTTTTCAACACCCTCAACCACCCAATCTTCCCACCCCACCACTGCCACCGCCTCCGTTCGCACACACAGATAAGCCTAGGTGAGGAGGGGGGAAGGGGGGGGGGAGGTGCGAGGGAGTCATCTATCACCCCAATCGCCCCATAAGCGCTATCCCTTGATGAGCTTGAGCTTCTCGTTGCAGAGAAGCGCGCAGTTCCAGTCCTGTTGCCAGAGTCAGCACGCAGCACTGCAGTGAAGTCGCAGACCTCTTCACATCAAACTTCTCCTTGTCTGCGTCTTCACTGTATTCAGTTTCCATTTGTGTTGGCTTTGTGTGTGTGTGCGTGCGTGCGTGTGTGTGTGTATGTGTGTGTGTGTGTGCGTGTGTGCGTGTGTGTGTAAGTGTGTGTGTGTGTGCGCGCGTGTGTGTGTGTGTAGGTGTAGGTGTGTTTAGGTAGGTAGGTGTGTGTGTGTGTGTGTAGGTGTATGTGTGTGCGTATGTGTGTGTGTGTGTCTGTCTGTCTATCTGTCTGTCTGTCTGTCTGTCTGTCTGGCTGGCTGGCTGGCTGGCTGGCTGGCTGGCTGCTTGCCTGCCTGCCTGTCGCACTACTTGTTTCTCTGACCATCAGCCTGTCTACCAGTATGCCTGTCTCTCTGTCAATTCGTCTGCCTGTCTGTCCACCCCCGTAGCCCACCACTCTCTCTCTCTGTCTCTGTCTCTGTCTCTCTCTCTCTCTCTCTCTCTCTCTCTCTCTCTCTCGCTCTCTCTCTCCTCTTTCTATTTTTTCTCCTTTCTTTTCTCTCTCTTTCTTTCTGTCTTTCTCCTCCACCACCACCACCAACTCTCTCTCTCTCTCTCTCTCTCTCTCTCTCTCTCTCTTTCTCATAAATATTGTCGTTTTCTGCGCTACTTGTTCATTGCCCGGGGTGCTTCCTGCAGTGGTGTTTGTGTGATGCGTCATCACAGGACGTGATCAAAGGCCTGCCTTGAACTTGCGAGCCGTACTTTCACGTGGGCTGACAGATGCGACATTTCCAATCGCCCCAAGCAAGCGGCGCCGTATCGCTCATCGTTCACGCACGATCGAAGATCCCAATAATGTCCCGCTCGGTTCATCAGCTGCACAATCAATTATTCCGCCTGTGCATCTGCACCGTGGAGAGACGAATCGTGCCAGATTCTTGTTAGGGGAAAAAATAATTCATTTCCAAGACGATAGAAACTCTTTATTGCTCTTGGGAGTGTAAAATCAATTTCGTCGCACATGTCTCTTCTTAGGTGGCTGTGACGTCGAAATGTAATCTTACCGCGGTGTTTGCGTGTGTTCCTTTGTCGCGGGTTGAGGGTATGAAAAATGATCCGTGTGTTTGGAAAGCACTCCGATGTTGTTCCGCATTGTTATGCCCGCATCACGGAGTGCAAGGAAAGCTGCACGGCAAGATTCACACCGTATTTAGGGCACTCTCTGGCTGTTATCCCTCTTCATCGCTTCCTGCTGCTGTAAATATTTGCAGTGGGGGCCTTTGAATACAAAGGTGTCATTTACGCCTGTTTTCTTGCCTTGGAACCGACAGCTTCCTCTGGCGCTTTGCTGGGAAAGCAAGCACGAGGCTGGGGCATTGAGATGTCTTCTGGAATTGAGCTTCCTGCTCTGTGAATTGCCACCCTTTGCCAAAGTAAACTTTTGGCTGGTGCAGGAAGGTCGGTTATTGTCACTCCAGCACTGACCTTCTTTGTGCATTGCTTCCACCTTGTTGGCAGTGGTCCTCAGCAGTTTGTGTGAAAAGTGTCCTAGCTCTGTGATAATATGTTTGCTATTCATAAAGTCTCACAGGCTGCAAGGGCAATTTCTTCTGCTTCCAATGTTGTAATGCACTGACAAGAAGTTTACACTTAAAAGGAGAAAAATCAGAGATGGAGACATCTCGTCCGATTTCTTCGTTTCACTCACATTGTTTCATCATCTCACTTTGAATTTTAGTAGACCAACCGCTGATATTTCCTTTCAGTCAAACATTTTCTCGCTATGCTCTATTGCCCACTTTTTGAAAATAGCATATCGAGATGAGAAATAGTTTGAAACAGGTTCATTGCCTTGTGCTGGCTCGTCTTACAAATTCCGAAAGTCGTGTCTTGATTTTGATAGCAGCTTTATCACAACCTTGCCTTGAGGGATTTTCCTGTTCGTTCCTTGCAGATTCACGATCATGCCAGCGTTGTATCGAAATTCAACTCTTGCAGCCTATGCTCTTCTTCCTTTTTTATGATTCCGAAGCAATACAAATACCAGACTGAGGAAAGTTCTGCTGAGTACAGATACATTTGTTAAACAGTGTGTTGTTGTTTTTAATATTTGGGAGTCATAAATGAGATCGTACCATGATAGAT
>JAWQFJ010000317.1:102500-105000 GCA_034096865.1 Theodoxus fluviatilis | reverse complement strand
ATTCTTTCTCTTTTGGCAAACCCTCGGAAAGGTGTCTGTAATTTGGCTGCAGGCGAATGTTTTTGGGAGAGGAAGCGGGAATGTGTGTGGGGAAAAACAAGGGAAGATCGGACGGTGAAGGGTAGGGTGGGGGTGGGAATGAGGGTGGAGAGAGAGAACGTGTGGGTGGGTGGGACGATCGAGAGGATTGAGTGAGTCTAGGAGCAATTCTCTGGAGCAGGCGCATGAGAGCCGGGTGAAACCAATCCGGGCATCTGTGCTCGCATTTTTCTCGAAGGCTCTGATAACGCGGAGGAAATGGACGCCACAGACTCGTAGACTTCAGGAATAGGACTGATTCTTTTTTCTCTCTTTCGTTCCCGGTGAGGCAACGCCATAGCTAATGTCCTCATTGCCTTTCATCCGTTCCCAAGAAAGCCTCGGTTATCTGAATAAATGCCCCACTGTATCTGTCTAATTTCACGTTGGCTTTATGCAGCGTTGAAACTGTATTTTTACTGTCCTGTGGGGAAGCATAGGCTCCCATTGCTACCTCTTGCCGTAGCACGTTTCGCCATGTAGCACAACATGTATGAATCAAGGCATTGATATAAATAGCCATCTGCCATTGTTGTGCTGACGTAATAGTGACGGTGATGATGGCAATGGTTGTGGTAATGATGTGGTGATAGTCGTGACGGTAGTAATGGCGATGGATTGAGTATGGTAGCAGTGGTGATGGTGGGGATGTTGTGGTGAGGTATTTATAACGGCAAGGTGACAGCAGAGGTGCTGTGGTTGTGGTAGAGGTGGTTGTGGTTATGATGATGGTTGTGGTGGTAATGGTGGTTATGGCGATGTTGGTGGTGATGGTGGTGATGTTGTGGTGAGACATTTGTGACGGCATAGTGACTGCGGAGGTGGTTGTGGTTATGGTGATGATGATGGTTGTGGTAAGGATGGTTATGGCGATGTTGGTGGTGATGTTGTAGTGAGACATTTGTGACGGCATAGTGACTGCGGAGGTGCTATGGTTGTGGTAGAGGTGGTTGTGGTTATGGTGATGTTGGTGTTGATGGTGGTTATGGTGGTTATGGTGTTTATGGCGATGGTGGTGTTGATGGTTGTAGTGCGTGATGTCCTTTTCGCCCACAATCATCTATCTACACATATATCCACGTCATTTGAGTGATTAATCGCCTTGCACATCTGCCCAGTCTTTGAATGCTAAATCGATGAAACTGATAACTTTCGTCAGACTATTGGAACGATTTTTTGCTGTTGCTGGTGATGATATCACTTCATCACGCTCCATTTCTATCGCTCGTTCTCGGTGCACCTTTACTTCAATTCAGGAGATCTGACCTACAGACCCCTTGCATATGGCCTGAGGCGAGGTTTCCAGGACTATACATGTCCAATCTAACGCAATGTAAAGAAATCCAAAAGACGTTTCCTGTCTTTTGAAAAGTGATTGCTGTTATCAAGCGCAACGTCCAACCAATCACTGCTTGTACTGACTCCCTTTCCAAAACGAGACACTGTCTGCTTTACGTCCCAATGTTGAAACCAACTCCTGCATAAATACAGTGATCAATGCAGTGTATTATCGGAAACGCCCATTGGATTGCTTTGGATGGCATATCTGCAGTGTGGGAAACTCGCCGCTGACCAGTGGACTTTGGTTCGTTACTTACTTGAGACAGCTATACCATTACTATCATTGTTGAACCAGTTGTCGTTATCGTCATCAGTATCGTCATCATTGGCCTAATCTTCGTCTTCGTCGTCGTCGTCTTCGTCGTCGCCGTCGACATGGTATTGGCGCTGAATCGGCGTTACCGAATCGTCTACCAGAGTACGGTGACTCAGATAAAGCAGTGCAATGCACTGGCTTTGGACTCAGAGGATTTATAGCATCCTCTGACAAGGAGGCATAGACGAAATGAGACACGCAGAGCAACCACATAATATTATAGGAATTCTGGCAGATCCTACCGATCACAGCGAATGAAGACGGACGTCCTTTCGAGTCACCTTACACAGACACAATCTCCTTATGGACCGCGGGAGGGGAAATTCATCAGATAGCTGGTGGCTTAAGTAGGACCCTAGTGTCCGTTCTTATCCTACCGCGGCTTCTGTATTGATCAGACGCAGTCTGCCACGCTAAGAGGCTGATCTCAAGCAGACACGAGGCATGAGCTGTGTCTTCGTCAAAGGCAAAGTTTATTGACCTGCACGGTCCAGGAGGGACTTGTGATCTAACACCCGACATGCCCGAGGGGAATCACGATTACAGGCGGATACTTACAAGTTCTGATTCGCAAACAGAAGCGGTCACATTGCGCATGGCAAGACGCGTACAAATTCACACTCATGTACGTTCGAGCAGGCACATGTACACACACGCACGCGCGAGCGAGCGCATACGCCCATAGCTTTAAAACAGTACAAACCAACCAACCAACTAACCATTCAACCAACCAACCATCCAACTAACCAACCAACCAATCAACCA
>JAWQFJ010000317.1:20000-97500 GCA_034096865.1 Theodoxus fluviatilis | reverse complement strand
TCTAAACTGCAAGGTGAAAGAAATCGGAACCACAGGAAAATCTAGTTGATGAGAGAAGGTAGCCCCTCTGTCAGCGGAGCTAGGTGTTGTGCAGGGTGTCAGGCAGTGGTGAGAGGTTAGAATCTTGACCGCTGTGTGCCCGAAGAGCACTCACACTCCTCGACCCCCTCTTTGTCCGAAGGTGAACTCCAGGAACCTCAGGAGACCTCGACTGCCGTCTGGCAGTCTACAGAACAAACGATGTCTGGCGTCGTAACTATCACAGGACTGTGCCTCGCACTGATCTGCCTCTGTACTGTCAGACTCGTTGGAGTTGTTTGTGTTACCCGTCCAGTGTCTATCTGTTTTGAATGTCGGGCGCAACAGAGAGTCTTTAATTGAAAATGTGCTCATTATTTACATCGTCTTGGGCTTTCTTCCTCTGTGCTTAACTGTTGTTTCGCTTTAACGAGCGACCAAGACGTGCCTTGTGATTGCTTTCTCCAGTCTGCCAGTGTATTTCTGCTTTAAGTTGTCTGCGTTACATCGTTTCGGTATGGTCCAGTCTCCCAGCTGCACATGTTTAGTACAGCCGACAGCTTGTTTTGCTCAGTCTGAATGACAAATTGTCTTCAGAATGTATTTATTTGTTTGTTTAGTAATTGTTCTAAAACCGTGTCTAGCTGCGTAATTCTCCACACGGTTCAGACTCCTCGCCACTGATTTCAATCTGGTGATATTTAACCACGAAACACGAGTTTTGGTTTATCTTCCATTGAAGTGGCACACTTATAGTCCTGCTCAAAATGTTTCGTCCATGATTCCAGTAGACATCCAATGTTTGAGTAATGTAACTGTAATTCTCCTATCCGTGGAATCCTGTCCCATTTCTACTCCACTGCTTCATCTACAGTTTAATCACATTTATTCTTTTTGTAATGCATTTTATTCCGTTTTTCCCATTCTTCTCCCAACATTATTCACTTTGAAGCTTCTGTCTTTTTGCGTGGTTGCAATGACGCACTACGTTAAAAATGCGCAGATGGGAAAGCAGTTTTTCGGGGGCACAAGAATAGGATATGGCCGGAGCTGCTCGCTATGTTACTTTTTGGTCCGGCAAAAAACCCACTGTCCAATCTTCCTCTTCCTTCTTCCTCTTCCTTCTTCCTCTTCCTTCTTCTTCTTCTTCTTCTTCTTCTTCTTCTTCTTCTTCTTCTTCTTCTTCTTCTTCTTCTTCTTCTTGTTCTTCTTGTTCTTCTTCTTCTTCTTCTTCTTCTTCTTCTTCTTCTTCTTCTTCTTCTTCTTCTTCTTCTTCTTCTTCTTCTTCTTCTTCTTCTTCTTCTTCTTGTTCTTCTTGTTCTTGTTCTTCTTCTTCTTCTTCTTCTTGTTCTTCTTCTTGTTCTTCTTCTTCTTCTTCTTCTTCTTCTTCTTCTTCTTCTTCTTCTTCTTCTTCTTCTTCTTCTGCTCCTTCTTTCTTTCTTTCTTTTTCTTTCTTCCTTTCATTCATTCTTTCTTTCTTTCTTTCTTTCTTTTTCTTTCTTCCTTTCATTCATTCTTTCTTTCTTTCTTTCTTTTTCTTTCTTCCTTTCTTTCTTTCTTCTGCTGCTGCTGCTGCTGCTTCTGCAGCGTCTGGATTACTCTTACCTCATCGTGATATATCCCTACACGCAATACCTTCTTGACAAAGTGAGACGCGAGGTTTTCAGTAGATACGGCACGTTCATAGCATTGATAACAGATTATGAATGCTTCCCTTGTGGTTTCATCACAAACAAGATCCCGAATGACTGTCGCCTTGTGGGTGCACCGCGCCATATCTCAAGCAGTGTAGAAATGTACAGCATTGAGGGCCACCAGATTGCTATATTCTGGTTTATGTGCACACAGTAATCAGATATTGAGGGCCGCCAGGTTGCTATATTCTGGTCTGTGTGCACATAGTAATCAGATATTGAGGGCCACCAGGTTGCTATATTCTGGTTTGTGTGCACACAGTAATCAGATATTGAGGGCCACCAGATTGCTATATTCTGGTCTGTGTGCACATAGTAATCAGATATTGAGGGCCGCCAGGTTGCTATATTCTGGTCTGTGTGCACATAGTAATCAGATATTGAGGGCCACCAGGTTGCTATATTCTGGTCTGTGTGCACACAGTAATCAGATATTGAGGGCCGCCAGGTTGCTATATTCTGGTCTATGTGCACACAGTAATCAGATATTGAGGGCCACCAGGTTGCTATATTCTGGTCTGTGTGCACACAGTAATCAGATATTGAGGGCCACCAGATTGCTATATTCTGGTCTGTGTGCACACAGTAATCAGATATTGAGGGCCACCAGGTTGCTATATTCTGGTCTGTGTGGACACAGTAGTCAAATGACAATCGCCGGTGATGAAATTTGTTGCTTGGGCGAGCATCGTGGGCACCTCATCTCTTTTCCACTTGAACTAGTCACACACACACACACACACACACACACACACACACACACACACACACACACACACACAGACACACACACACACACACACACACACACTCACACACACACACTCACACACACACACACACACACACACACACACACACACACACACACACACACACACACACACACACACACTCACACACACACACACACACACACCTCCCGTTTCCAACCTGACATCTTCCCATGGGTTATGGGTGAGAATAGACCCACCAAGTCTCCCTTCGCGATTCGTAAAAGGCGAATAACAATGAAAATCGAGGCTTGACTTACTGTTTCTTTAACCAGCTCCAGTGGTTTTCATGGCAAATAGCCTTACATAGCCTACAAAGCGCCATAGGCAGTACAACTCCATTAATTCATTCCTTCCAGCCTAACAGACAAGTCAGACTCCGTTGCCGAGTGGATAACGTGCTTGACCTGCTTCGGCTTGTGGCTTGTACGTGCGGCGTCCAAAGCTGCTCGGATCCCAGATATGCATCCTTGAGCAAGGCGTTAAACTCGCACTACTTCTCTCCACCCAGGAGGAAAACCGGGAACCCGTGAGGGCAGAGTAGGAAAATTGTTAAAGTTAACCTTGGCTTGTTCATCCGCAGCCTGGTTGCATGCTCCCGCGGGAATTGAGATGGCGTTGAAACGACGACTACGATAGCCGGATGACCGCGGGAATTGAGATGGCGTTCAAACGACGACTACGATAGGCGGATGACCGGGGGAATTGAGATGGCGTTGAAACGACGACTACGATAGCCGGATGACCGGGGGAAAAGCGTGCAGTTTGCGCACCCATCAATGGGTGTTAAATCGCAGTATAAAAGCTAACACCTTAACTTTACCAAAGGCGGGTTTCCCAGGTCTATTTCGATATGCAATCCAAAGGCGGGTTTCCCAGGTCTATTTCTATATGCAATCCAAAGGCGGGTTTTCCAGGTCCATTTCGATATGCAATCCAAAGGCGGGTTTCCGAGGTCTATTTCGATATGCAATCCAAAGGCGGGTTTCCCAGGTCTATTTCGATATGCAATCCAAAGGCGGGTTTCCCAGGTCTATTTCGATATGCAATCCAAAGGCGGGTTTCCCAGGTCTATTTCGATATGCAATCCAAAGGCGGGTTTCCCAGGTCTATTTCGATATGCAATCCAAAGGCGGGTTTCCCAGGTCTATTTCGATATGCAATCCAAAGGCGGGTTTTCCAGGTCCATTTCGATATGCAAGCCAAAGGCGGGTTTCCCAGGTCTATTTCGATATGCAATCCAAAGGCGGGTTTCCCAGGTCTGTTTTGATATGCAATCCAAAGGCGGGTTTCCCAGGTCTATTTCTAAATGCAATCCAAAGGCGGGTTTCCCAGGTCTATTTCGGTATGCAATCCAAAGGCGGGTTTCCCAGGTCTATTTCGATATGCAATCCAAAGGCGGGTTTCCCAGGTCTATTTCGATATGCAATCCAAAGGCGGGTTTCCCAGGTCTATTTCGATATGCAATCCAAAGGCGGGTTTCCCAGGTCTATTTCGATATGCAATCCAAAGGCGGGTTTCCCAGGTCCGTTTTGATATGCAATCCAAAGGCGGGTTTCCCAGGTCTATTTCGATATGCAATCCAAAGGCGGGTTTCCCAGGTCTATTTCAATATGCAATCCAAAGGCGGGTTTCCCAGGTCTATTTCGATATGCAATCCAAAGGCGGGTTTCCCAGGTCTATTTCGATATGCAATCCAAAGGCGGGTTTCCCAGGTCTATTTTGATATGCAATCCAAAGCGATCGAAGAGTGTTTCCGGTCTTCTTTTTTTAATGATCGCTATACTTACACGCAACGTCCAGTCAGTCAGTCAGTTCTTGTGATAATCCGTTTCTAGAACAAGACATTGTCTGCGTTTTCGTCCCAATGTTGATACCGACTCCTGTATCATTGCAGCGATCACTTAAAACTAAAACCGGAAGCGCCATTTGGATTGCTTTGGATTGCATATCATAACCATATTGACCTAAGAAACGCGCCTTTGGTAAAGTCCATAGACTGGCAAACTCCTGAGTTTGAGCGGAGAACACATTTCAATGGAGAACATACGCATGTGCCATGTGTACACCACATGTATTTTTCTACGGCCGTCGCCAGGAGTGACGAAGCTTCAAAACACGAATGCGTAGCACACTTCTTCGTTCTCTCTTGACGGAACGCGCCATTCTTGGTGCAGCAGTGCTGCGTCAGTGCTCTGGTGATCTGCACAGGCTCGTGGCGAAGTCTCCAGGAATAGAACTCGCACTGCATCCACGCCTGGTTGGGAGATGAAAGTGTAAAGAAGTAAGAGTGACTCAACCAACAAGCATCTGGCAGGTTGAAGCCACCCTGGTCATGGGTAAAACACGCGCGTGAAAGCGTAAGAATATAAACACACGAACATATACACACACGCGCGCGCACGTGCGCGCACACACATACAGACTCTCTCTCTCTCTCTCTCTCTCTCTCTCTCTCACACACACACACACACACACACACACACGCGCGCGCATACATGCACACACACACACATGCATACACATACACATGCATATACTGTATATATATATATATATATATATATATATATATATATATATAGAGAGAGAGAGAGAGAGAGAGAGAGAGAGAGAGAGAGAGAGAGAGAGAGAGAAAGAAATCAATGATTATAAGACAGACCAAGAGTTAGATCACCGATATATATTTTTGCTGCTCTTTATGAAATTTCCTGCTTGACCCAAAGTGATTCCTTCTCTCCTTTTCTTTGGAGTATAGCGAAGCACCAAGGATGCATGTATACATATTTGTATTATCATTTTTCTGTACCATTTATCACTTTAGAAGAAGATGCTCATGGCGCGACATCATATAGACGGGGAAAAGGTTTTTAAGCCAGCTTGGAAAGAGGCCTAACATGGCGACAACTTCAGACTCAGGAAGGTGACTCAACTCTGTCAGTCCCGCGACATCGAAGGACTGACTTCTCAGTCTTGATTGAGTGACTGTGAGAAGTCTTCTTGTGTCTGATGACCGAAGACTATTCGTAGACTCGTGCTTCTTGATGAGGTCAATGAGGTATGGTGTGTATCTTACTAGTGTTTTACCCTGATTTTGTTGTGCACCAGAAGACAACGAGTTATATGTTTGTTGCTGACACGTTCTTTTGTCTGCTTGCAGAAGAAGGCGACGTTTCTGGCACGAAAACAAACTCTGGCGAGGAAGATTTGCTCCTGTGTCGCCGTCGTCTTCGTCCTCGGCGCAATCATCGGCGTCGTCGTCTTCATCACCCTCAGACCCACCAGCTAGCTGCTCTAGACATCGCCTTCGTGTCATCCTCGCCCTCGTTGTCTTCATCGTCCGTAACGGCTTCTGACTCATCCAGGCCAGAGCAGACATGTCGACACATGTCGTCATCATCGTTGTCCACGCCTTTGGCGCCTCCTGAGTTGCTACGTCATTGTGTGACGTCACTGTTCCGAACTTATCGTCAGTCGAACCCTTTCCTCTGACTAAGTCGCGAACTTTGGGTGATGGCTCAATAGAGGTTGTCAAACTTATGTATGGAGCCTTTGACAGCGAATGTGCTCACTGCAACGAGGAGTAATGACATGATTGTGACTCTGTGCCCAGTGGAGTTACCTATCTGACGATGTATGCGTTTCAAGAAGCTTGGTGGAGCTGAATTTGATTTCTAGACAGACTGTGGCTCTTTACATCCACACGCAAATTCTTAAAGTATACAATGTACGATAACGCCGTCGTCGCCGTCTTCACCGTCACCATTTCACCGTCATTACGTTCGTCGTCGCCTATCATGATCATTTTCACCATTGCCGCCATCATCATTACCATAAACACCATCATCTCTACCATCACCACCATCAATACGTACCATCGTCAGTGTCATTATCTCATCACTTAACCCAAGTTCACTGAAGGATGGTTTTCTTTATTGAGAAGGCATTCTTTGTGCTGTCATCAAAATCGGTACCTTTGTGGGGTTTTCTTTTTAATATCATCGCACCAGATTGTTGAAGATAAATCAAAGTGAACCATCATGTATGATCTCAATATCATAATCGCCTCGGTGAGAACAAAAGTGTCAAAAAAGGAAAAGATTAGTTGGTTTTTTTTGTAGAGTTTCACTTTGCACTTGATAGCGAGACCTCTCTCTCTCTCTCTCTCTCTCTCTCTCTCTCTCTCTCTCTCTCTCTCTCTCTCTGTGTCTGACTCTCTCTCTCTTTCTCTCTCTCTCTCTCTTTCTCTCTCTCTCTCTCTCTCTCTCTCTCTCTCTCTCCAAAACTTGACACTGACTTTTCAAAAGACTTTAGTACTTTGAGCAGATAGAAATCATGTACTCAAGTCATCAGTGCGGAATCGAACGCTAGGATCACTAAGTAGGCCAAGTGACTTACTTACGAAGATGATGGTAGTTATTAAGTTCCGAAAAACGAATTGTCCAGTATCGTTGTCTGATTCATCGTGCTGGCAAGAATGTGATATTGAGCTTTACATGAGTTCAGTGTCACTGGATGAACTTTTGAACTTAATTCGCTCTCATCGTCTTATGGGTGAAAGCTATGTGCTATAGTAATAAGTGCCCTCACATATTCGTTGCTTACACGGGGCTATCTATGAACGCTTTTGTGTGGATCTGGTTCCGTCTCCGCTGCAAATGGAGTTAATAAATGGAGAAAAAAAGTCATGGTCAACCGAGGATGACGGTACCTGTTTACAGAACGATAGGTACGAGTCATTGTTCCCAACTAAGCTATTGTCTACAGCGAATTGTCTCTTGTCTGTCAGTGCCAATGAGCGAGTGGCCCTGGTTGAGGGCGAAGGCTTCGGTTAATCAGACACGTCAAGCGCGAGTTACGTCTGAAATAAGTGTGACCCTTCGCTTTTTCACCAGAACAAGTGATGCTAACCATTAGAGGCCGATAACCGAGTTCCTGGCTTGAGAGCACGAGCGTTCTGAACTGATCAACAACATCGTCGCTACACTTGCCACAAAACGACAGATTCGACTTGCTTTGGACCGAGCAGAGCCAGCAATGGATGCAACTAAGAGTAAAAGCGAACGAGCAAGGTACGGCATCCTATCAAGGAGTTACACACACCAAGCAACTCGAAGAAAACAGACGTGGGAAGTCAGCGTAGAATTCTTTGTGCAGATGTCTCCGCCTAAGCGTCTCAGACCAAGAATTGATTTTGTTGTTGGTAATTGAAAATAACTTGTCTCTTTCTTTCTTTGAGTTGTTGGGGCCAACTGTGGAAGATGTCATCTGCGACGGCAGCTTGCAATGAACGGCACTGTATCAGTGAATCCGATGTACGGTTGGATCTGAATGATCTGATCTGTCCCTATGACCCCTGGAAGCCTCCTTGGCTACTTGAGGTCGCCCCTGGCTGAGCTACCGGAGCAGACCCCCAAAGCCCAAGAGGCTGAGATCCCGGCCGGGCCTTTGTTACACTTGAGTGAGAGGAAATTGTTGGTCATAAAATCCAACAAGGCCCGACCCATGCATTTCAAGTGTGACAGCCCTAGTTTTGTTCTTTTTTTTTAAATAACGGTTTTTTCATGCGAGAAAACGCACTGATTCCCTATCGTGTAGTTATGTTGATATTTGACGTTAATACTCTCAGAGTGCTTATGATATTTGCCTCTGCAAAGTTAGTCGTGCTTGTCGGTTTTTTAATGTAGAGAATGTTAGATATGTTTGGTTGATTTAGAACTTACTAAAATATTGGATTTCTTTGGCAATTTTTATTGTGGAAATGTATGTGCGTCGAATAACATTTTCCGAATACTAAATATGTTAGAAACACAAATAAAACACGAATAACTCATACACTTGTACCCTTTTTTTAAAAGATTACTTGCATGAAAAATAAGGAAGTTCTAACTTACTATTGATTTTTTTAATATTTATAAATCCTACATATTGATCTTTTGTTGCGTGTGTCCCAGTTGTTCTGTTTTACCAGTTCTTTCAAGACATACGAAGATGATGTTCATCTGTCATTTTGCTGGAGCTGGTCTCTGGTGTGGAGACCTGTTTGTCTACTTGTTATCTTTCCATCGCTCAGCAGAGCCTTTGAAATGGAATCACAAGAGACGAAAAGGACATAAGTGCCCCTGCGCGTAGCCAGAATCCCTAGTGTCCGTTGCAAACGATCATGAAAATGAATTCGTGGTGCATGTACATGCTTCCTGTTGAAAGCAGCTTTACCCTTGTGAATATCGTACACTGCATCAGTATGAAAGGGTTGTTTACTTGTAAATACATTTCTTGTCATCAGCCCCCCTTGTTTTGTCTCGGCTGAAGCACGCACTGAATGGCTGCATCAGCGAGCAGTGTTAGTCCTTGATGCCTTGCATCTGGTCATGGGCTTCAATCACGTGCACACTACGGCTATGCAGTTTGGATCTGCAGAGACTGATTACTTCATAAATACATAAGTCTCAAAGTTGTATCTATAAATTATTTTGTATTTAAAAAACTATACAAATCGCTTAAACTGAACGTGGATGCAGTGATCATTAGACGAATCTGAAGTATCCCACCGCAGGAAAATATGCTTGCTACAGCCGAGCATTCTGGTCATATCAAACACAATGACAGCCAAAATGTCGATCTGGGAGTTTCTAGGTGATCAAAAAGGTGCACCTCTGTGTAGAAAGATAATAAAGGGACATCGATGCAACGGTGGGGATCTTGGTCGACCATGAATTCTTTGAGAGAACCCGATATTCTAGTCCTCGGGATTTCGATCATCCTCCCGGATTTTCGAATTTTGCCTTCAAATCCCAGCAACGTGTCATCCCTAGTAAAAGTGAGCATGACCTGAACTTGCCGGTGTAACGCTCCAGCGAGGATGCATCTCGTGTAAACTGTTGTACACCTTGAAAAACTTTCCTGTTTTCCTCAATATTTGGTAAATCTAGTAGGTCCGGAATACAAAAAAAAAAGCTAAATAAGTATGTGGTTCCATGTGAAATATTCTAAATACAGTAATTTGGTGCCTCATCCGCTGATTCGGTCGGCACGGATTTAGTAATGTCACATTTCAGCTGTGTGAGTTCCAATGCGCCGGAACTCGAATCGCAAAACTCCTCGCAATAATCCCTCCAAGAGGACTTTTCCCACAAATCTGAAGTGAGACGACGTACATTTCATCTCGAATTTTATTCACAACACAATGTGTACTTTTCCCTTCAATGTAACAAACAGTGATTGTTCATGTGATTCGGTACATGTACGTGGTCACTTTTCTTTTGTTGTGCATATTAAAGTGATCTGAGACGATGATACTTGGCTTGTTGTTGTATGTACATGTAGAGCTATATAATGAAGTCACGAGAGTCTACATTAACAATTGTTAATGACATGGACAAACGTACGAAATGCCATACGAAGGGTAATTTTACGTTGTTTTCTAAAATACCAAATGCTATCAACTATCGTTGACTACAACGGTTGAAATGAATCACAGGGATGTATGTCCCATGAACAGCAAGTGTCAGAATTCCTGTCAGTGGGCTTCAGCTCGGTCCAGTCGACATCGTCGAGGGTGCGTTGCTTACACTAGTATCTTGCAAGATATTGCGATGCATAGGCCGATGTCAACACGTGGCATCGTGATGAAATCAGATGTAAAGACAGTCAAATGTTGACACATGGCCGATGTCATCACATGGCATCGTGATGAAATCAAATGTAAAGACAGTCAAATGTTGACACATGTTGACACCGGCCTGTGCCTCGCGAGACCTGGCGTTTATGCAACACGGTCCAGCAGTGACTGTGAAGTCCAATACGATCATGGCCATCCAGGTCACAGCTTCCGCATCTGCAGGTCGAAGTCGGTTTCTCCTCCTGGAGCTGGGCGTTCCTCCGGTGACGCTGGTCATCCGCCCGCTCCACCAGGCTCCTCTCAGACTGGGAGAGGTCCCTCTACAGCGCCTCCTTTCAGGCGCAGCTGTCTCAAGCAGTAGTCTCCCGGGCACACACGATTATTTGTAAGTGCTTTGAGATCGCGGGCGCAGCTGTCTTTGTGGCTGCAGCTGGAGAGACCGATTGAGCTCTTTCGCTCTGCCAGTTCCCCATAAAGAAGATATTCGGGCATTCGGCCATTCTCCGCACCGTTGCAAACAAAAGGAGGTGTTTGAGGGCACATTGCCAAAATGACAGTGTTTCGCCTCTGTCTTCTGAACAAACCACCCCACCCCGCCCTCATGTTATTGGTGTTTAGAGAACACGTAGACTATATTGTTTCCAGATGATCAGTTCGACCATTTCTGCGCAGTGCGTGAAATACATTCTTCTTGTTTCGCAGCAGGTTGGACGGCATATGAAAAGATATATTCCTATCGTTCGACACCTAAAATCAAATTTGAAATGTGTACGCACATTCACGCTGACAAGACTTGGGTGGTGGGTACAAAATTGGAGCAAACCAAGAGGTAATGCGCTCTTATCTCCATCACCACGTGACCCGTACAAATAGCGGGCACTCAGGCTGGCTGGGTCAAATAATAAAAGCTAGAGATGGTTTACAGCAGAAAAGCGCCATTGCTAGTGAGGTGCATGAAACCACTTCCCGCCACATGGCCCAAATTCACAGGGTTCCATGTCCATTTTGCCGACTGCTAGGGTTACCTCCCTTTAATCACTTTATTAAACGACTCCCTCTTCCTTCCCACCTTCCGCCCCCCCCCCTCCCCCCCCTCCCCCCCCCCCTCCCCCCCCTCCCCCCCCCCCTCCCCCCCCCCCCCCCAATCCCGCTTTCCCATGTCGCCTCCACCTTCTGTCTTCTTGCTCCAAGTCGCGATCTGCTTCTCCCTGCCCTTGCTCCTTCCTCTCTGCCGCTGTTTCCACTTCTGCTTCCTCTACTGAAGCTACTGCTGCCACTGTTTCCACTTCTGCTTCCTCTACTGGAGCTACTGCTGCCACTGTTTCCACTTCTGCTTCCTCTACTGGAGCTACTGCTGCCACTGTTTCCACTTCTGTTTCCTCTACTGAAGCTACTGCTGCCACTGTTTCCACTTCTGCTTCCTCTACTAGAGCTACTGCTGCAACTGTTTCCACTTCTGCTTCCTCTACTGAAGCTACTGCTGCCACTGTTTCCACTTCTGCTTCCTCTACTGAAGCTACTGCTGCCACTGTTTCCACTTCTGCTTCCTCTACTGGAGCTACTGCTGCCACTGTTTCCGCTTCTGCTTCCTCTACTGGAGCTACTGCTGCCACTGTTTCCACTTCTGCTTCCTCTACTGGAGCTACTGCTGCCACTGTTTCCACTTCTGCTTCCTCTACTGGAGCGCTACTGCTGCCGCTGTTTCCACTTCTGCTTCCTCTACTGGAGCTACTGCTGCCACTGTTTCCACTTCTGTTTCCTCTACTGAAGCTACTGCTGCCACTGTTTCCACTTCTGCTTCCTCTACTGGAGCTACTGCTGCCACTGTTTCCACTTCTGCTTCCTCTACTGAAGCTACTGCTGCCACTGTTTCCACTTCTGCTTCCTCTACTGGAGCTACTGCTGCCACTGTTTCCACTTCTGCGTCCTCTACTGGAGCGCTACTGCTGCCACTGTTTCCGCTTCTGCTTCCTCTACTGGAGCTACTGCTGCCACTGTTTCCACTTCTGCTTATTCTACTGGAGCTACTGCTGCCACTGTTTCCACTTCTGCTTCCTCTACTGGAGCTACTGCTGCCACTGTTTCCACTTCTGCTTATTCTACTGGAGCTACTGCTGCCACTGTTTCCACTTCTACTTCCTCTACTGGAGCTACTGCTGCCGCTGTTTCCACTTCTGCTTATTCTACTGGAGCTACTGCTGCCACTGTTTCCACTTCTGCTTCCTCTACTGGAGCTACTGCTGCCGCTGTTTCCACTTCTGCTTATTCTACTGGAGCTACTGCTGCCACTGTTTCCACTTCTGCTTCCTCTACTGGAGCTACTGCTGCCACTGTTTCCACTTCTGCTTCCTCTACTGGAGCTACTGCTGCCACTGTTTCCACTTCTGCTTCCTCTACTGGAGCTACTGCTGCCACTGTTTCCACTTCTGCTTCCTCTACTGGAGCTACTGCTGCTACTCTCTCTGCTGCTACTCCTCCTGCTGCCGTAGTTGCATCTTTCCTTCTTCCCCGTTCCTCCCATTCCTACAGCTGCTGTTGATGCTAATATGACCATTCTGTTGAAGAACCTATGCTGCTGCCTCTCCTAATCTCACCTCTGCTGTTCCTCCTATGCCTGTTGTAGATGGTAAATACTCTTTGGTTGTCCCTGGTGACTGAAACATGCGAGAGCAAGGAATGTTAGTCTACAACTTTAATGTGCCAACGACTACCGCGACTACTGATTCTATTCTTCAGTCTCAGCAAATTTGCATTCCAAATTCGCTTTTGCGTGCAACGACAAAGCATCGAAATCTTAAACGTTTCACTTAACAATGATTTTTTTCTGTTCCAAAAAGTATCGCAATGAGGGACAAACATAATGTCGGCTTGTGCATTTAATCTCTCTCTCTCTCTCTCTCTCTCTCTCTCTCTCTCTCTCTCTCTCTCTCTCTCTCTCTCTCTCTCCCTTGACCGCTCTGGCCGTCGGGGGGACATGAGGGACGACGACACGGAAATCCTCCGCCATTCAGGTCTGTTGGCGGCTGCTTCGAGCAGCTCTTTCATGGGGAGGGCCGTCCACTCCTTGACGTTGTCCGTCCAGCTCTTTCTCTGTCGACCACGGCGACGACCGCCCTCCAGTGTGCCCTGCAGTACAGTCTTGCACAGGGAGTCGTGCCTGGTGACGTGGCCAAACCAGGCCAGCTTGCGTCGTTTGACGGTCGCCAGAAGGGGTTCCTGTGGGCCTACAAGTGCTGCTGTCATATTCCGTACAAACTCATTCGTCTTGTGCTCCAAGTAGGAGATGCGGAGCAGTCTTCGGAGGCACTTGGAGTCAAATGCCTGAATCCTTCGCTCTGTGCCCGCCAGTAACGTCCAGGTCTCACAGCCGTAGAGTAGGATGGAAACCACCAGGGACTTGTAGAGTATGTACTTGGTGGAGAAGCTGATGGAGTTGCTTCTCCACATCCTGCTCAGTCGGGCCATCGCTGAGGTCGCCATGGCTATTCTTATGCGGACCTTTGCGGTACTGGTGCCGTCCTTGGACAGGGTTGCCCCCAGGTACTTGAAGCTGATGACTTCTTCTAGCTTCTCGTCATTCATGGTGATGTCTGCACTGGTGTCGGTCGTGCTGTTCACCATCGTTTTTTATTTCTCCGTGCTGACCTCCATCCCACATTCTCTCGCTCTGTCTGCAAGTCTGTCGGTGAGGTCTTGCAGTTCACTGTTGCTGCCGCCCATAAGGTCGATGTCATCGGCGAATCTGAGGTTGGATATAGGCCTACCGCCGATGAAGATGGACGTGTGGTGGTCTTGGAGGGTCTCCTGCATGATCTTCTCAAGGAAGAGGTTGAACAGGACGGGCGAAAGCAGACATCCCATTTAATCTATGGTTCGCTAAATATTCAGCTCCGAATAAAGACCGACGAAAGGAAAGCTACACTTAGAGAACGATGTGTCCGCGCGCGCGCGCGTGTGTGTGTGTGTGTGTGTGCGTGCGTGCACGCGAGCGCGCGTGCGTGTGCTGTATACGTGTGCGTGTGTGCGTGCGTGTGCATGCGTGCGTGCGGGTGAGTGTTTTGTATGTGTGTGTGCGTGCGTGCACGCGAGCGAGCGTGCGTGTGTTGTATACGTGTGCGTGTGTGTGCGTGCGTGCGTGAGTGTGTGTGTTTTTTGTATGTGTGTGTGTGCGTGCGTGCGTGCGCGTGTGAGTGTGTGTGCGTGCGTGCGTGCGTGCGTGCGTGCGTGCGTGTGCATGTGTTGTGTATGTGTGTGTGTGTATGAGTGTGTGTGTGTGTGTGTGTGTACGACTGTATGCGAGGTGTGTCGGTGGGTCGGTCGGTCGGTCTGTCTGTCTATGTATCGGTTTACATGTAAGTGAAAGGGAGCGGGGAGGGCCGGAGGGGGAGGTGGGGGGAAGGGCGAGAAAGAGGAGAGTGGGGATCAGAAAGGGGAAGGGAAGAGGAGTCGGGTGAGGTGGGGGGGGGGGGGGGACAGGCGGGATGATGTTGGTGGTAATGAGATGAGAGAATGTCGAGAATAAGTCGACAGAGAAAGTGTGAAAATGACAGGAAGGATAAATTTAAAAAGAGGATCCACAATAGACTGACCTTCATCGCTGCTGACGTTTCCATCTTCTGCCATCTCTGCGTCATACGTCAGACACATATAACACGTACTCGATCCTCCGACGCAGACTCCCCATCTCCAGATTGAATTCTCAGCATCTTATCGGCTGGAGAAAGGGAAAGTCTTCGTCTGTGCTGCTGCTTCGGTGAAAGCATCTGCGGCTAAATTTGGACCCAATATCACTCGGTCATGACAGGAGAGGACGCGAGTTGCTGGAAAGGGAGTCAGCTTGATGAGATGAAAGCTCAAGCAGTGATGCTATTAGCCTCAGGATAGGGAGGGAAACTCGATCTATACCCAAAGCCTATATTCACAGCCTCTCATCCCCTTCTCCATTAGCAAGCAGCAGGACCTGCTTTCCTGACCAAAACTCTGCGGTGGGTGGATGAAGAGGATGTAGGTGGTGGAGAGGTCGTGTAAAGGGGAGAGAAATTACAGGAATAAGTAATGGGTCCATCAAGAACTTCGTTATAGCATGTTTGTTGCTCAGTGATCCAGGGAGGCATGGAGAGAGAGAGAGAGAGAGAGAGAGAGAGAGAGAGAGAGAGAGAGAGAGAGAGAGAGAGAGAGAGAGAGAGAGAGAGAGATTGATTGATTGATTGATTGCTTGATTGATTGATTAGCTTTATTTCGGCCGACGACCCTTCATTATAAAACAGTTTACATACATCATTAAGATAACAACAGTATCATTGTACGATCTACAAATAGAATTTACATCTTCGGTTGCACTGATGCAATTCCACGTTCTTCGATTTGGTATCTCATTCGACATCACAAATGTGAACTGGTAAAACAAATATGTGCTTACAAGTTAGGAACTAATTAGGAATTGTAGGTCACCCCATAGGATTTGACCCTGACATGTAGTCTCACATTGCGTATAGAACAGTTGATTACAAATATTTTGTACAACTTCTGACTCATTTACAGCGCTTCTATTAACTGGAATGTATTAAAATTGGACGGACATTAAATTGGAGATTCAATTAGTCTATACATCAGTTAAAATACAACACAGTAAAAGAGACGTGATTCTCATCTTTACGGCGATAGCAGTGAGCCTCCTTCATCACGTGTGTGACGTGATGACATGTTGATTGTCATTGCTCGAATCTTCAGAGAATAATGAATAAACATGGCAACATCTCGAGTTTTTTTTTGTACCACGTCCATTCAGTAAATATGCCACAGTAGTACAGTCTGTTCGCTGAATGTATCTAGATATATACTTTTCTCTAGTGTCCTTATAAACAGAACAATAAAGCATAAAATGGGCTTCGTCTTCAATTTCAGTACAAAATGAACAAGTTTTCAGTGGACTCTGTTCTGATGTCGATCGGACATTGTTTCTCAGTTCGTTATTTCCTAATCTAAATCGTATGAATAAATCTATAAATTTCTTAATATCTATAGTACACAAATATCTCTCACACTGCAGATTATTTTTGAAGGATTTATAGAGAGCAAATCTATTGCTGCTGTTAATTTTTGCTGCCCACTCCTGTAGATAGCAATCACGTAATCTTCTTTTGAGAGACCTCAGAAAACCCTTTTCGTGTGTCGTATCACAGTTTATCCATACATAACTGTATCCTAATTCTGACTAATTCCGCTTAATTGATTGTACCCAATTAAACTGGGCTGAAGGGTTTGCGTTCAACATCATGTAATAGGTCTGCTTTGGAAGTCTATCTGCTGGCATCTTACATAGTATCGCTGAAATGGTCGTTGTCAACCACATTTGGGGACAGAGTACTCGGTCTTTGAAATCCCGGCATTTGAACGAGAACGAGACTGCCAACAACAGGCACTTTACCTATCAAAATGGCGGTCGACGTTCGAATGGGACAAGATTTGTTGAACTATTTGAATACAGTGCCGGCCTACAGGGAGGCATCGCCGAGTGAAGAACATGTCGCGATATATCAGATGGTCATCGGTATGTCACGTGACTGTAAGGACGAGATTTCAAAGACCGAGTACTATGTCCCCGGGGACAGAGTACTCCGAGTACTCTGTCCCCGGGGACAGAGTACTCCGAGTACTCTGTCCCCAAATGTGGTTGACAACGACCATTTCAGCCATAGTATCAGCCAGGGGCCTGTTCAAGAGGCCTACCGGTACGTACCGGTACGTACCGGTAGCCTCTTGAACGACTTGGTACGGCTACCGGTACGTACCGGTACGTACCGCGCCGGAGAGCCGTTGCGCCTGTATAGCCAAAATGGCTGCCTTCGGGGAAAGGAAGAAAGTCGTCATCACAAATATGCGCTGTGGCACGCATTTCGACCTGTGATTATTACCCAGCCTATGCGAGACGTTACAAGAAGTTAGGCTGATATTGTACTTTTCTTTTTTAAAAGAATAACTGCTCTGAAATAATTACTGGGCAAGATGTTAGCAAACATTTCCAAGGCAGATAGCGAAACAATTTTAAGGGAAGCAACTCTTATATCTTACATTAGCCCTTTGTTTGTTGTGTAATCTCCCTTGAAGTGAGCATCGAAATATTCTTGCTTACACCAAGTTAGCACTGTCGTTTTGACATAAATTTCAATTCGAGCGATGCCGAGCTTTCATGCACAGCTACAGCTTAACGTATTTCACCAGCTTCCACAAGGAACGAGCAGTTTGCAGCTGCTGGTTTACTCATTTGGTTGAGAAGCGCAATCCGCGGCGATGAGAAGGCATCGCGGAAGCCATCTTGGCTACCGTTGGGTCATAACGAGTCGTTCAAGAGGGCACACCGGTTGCTCGGCTACCGGTAGGCTACCGGTAGGTCGTCTTGAACGCACGGCAGTACTTAACAGCTCTCATCATAGCACTAATATAGACTGGGTATCTTCCTAGTTCGCCATAGCACAAGGTGTTGGAAGATTTTATATCGACATTAAGGAAGCGCTTGCATGCAAATAAATGCACCTTCTCGATAGGATGTCTCTTAGATAATCCCCAAAGCTCTGATCCGTACAAAAGAGAAGGCAGCACCTGAGCGTCAAACAGCTTTAAAATATGCTTGTGTTCAGGGTGTGGAGATTCCACATTGTTTTTAGTAGTTGGACAACCTTCTGTTTCGCTTTCACTGCTTGACACTCGAGAGCTGCTGACTAGGATAATTTGGTCGTAAATATAAATCCCAGGTACTTGTAGCTATTAACAATCTCTATCTCAGCACCTCCAATCGTCCATTTTTCTCCATGAGCCAGAAACCCTCCCCTTCTATAAACCATTACCTTTGTTTTGTCTCTGTACAAGACCTAGTTTTCCTGATACGTGCGAAAAGTTATCAAGTTGGCATTGCAACCCCATTGGCGTTGTTGACAGTAGGACTACGTCATCTGCGAACATGAGCAAAAATATTTCTGCCATTCCGGGTAATAACTGTACACCATGCCTTCCATTACTACGTACATAGTCTGCAACATATGTCATGTATAAACAAAAGATTGTCGGTGACTCGACTGCCCCCTGCTTCACGCCAACTGGGCACTCAAAAGGATCTGACACGACACCATTCCATCTTACGAATGCGCAAACCTGAGAATACACTGCCTTGAGCATTTAAAAAAACTTTGTTGACATGCCCAGATTTTACAAAACAGACCACAGGCACTCTCTTTTTACAGTGTCAAATGCTTTTTGGTAGTCTATGAATGCAGCATATAATTTCCCTCTTCCTCCACTATATACATGTTTTGTGACAGCACAATAAAGAGTAAAAACATGGTTCATCATAGAGTGATCTACCCAAAAA
The DNA here is from genome assembly GCA_034096865.1 of Theodoxus fluviatilis. Taxonomy (NCBI): domain Eukaryota; kingdom Metazoa; phylum Mollusca; class Gastropoda; order Cycloneritida; family Neritidae; genus Theodoxus; species Theodoxus fluviatilis. Next base: position 79,029 of record JAWQFJ010000317.1, on the reverse strand, counting down.
CCCGCCTGTTCAAATGAAAACTTTTTTCCCGTTTGGCCCAACCCCTCATACGGCTTGTCAGAATAGACGTGAATAACTTACTTATGGTACAGAGCAAAGAAATCCCTCTGTAATGTTTGGGTTGTAACCTATCTCTTGACTTGTAAATAGGCACAATAAAAACCTCCAGGTTTTGGCATTGGAGGGATTAAAAAATCCTTCTTTCTCCTTCACCAATGTCCAATCTCCTCGAAATTACGTCACGTTTTTCGACGTCAAATGACACATCACACATGCCAAAACTTTCCTTGAGTCGGGACAGAGTTCCGTCCCTTGCCTTCTTTGCAACACCAAAACGTACAAAAAGTCACTTTCTTTTCAAACCTCGATTCTGAAAATTTGATACTTTCAATCGGACCTAACTTCCAGTAAGTGTGCAAAATGTCAAGGAAATCCGGCCAGTAGTTTTTGAGATATCAGCCGTTAAGTCGGAACTGACAGAAAGACAGACAGACAAACAGACAGACAGACAGACAGACAGACAGACAGACAGACAGACAGACAGACAGACAGACAGACAGACAGACAGACAGACAGACAGACAGACAGACAGACAGACAGACAGACAGACAGACAGACAGACAGACAGACAGACAGACAGACAGACAGACAGACAGACAGACAGACAGACAGACAGACAGTCAGGCCCACTTCCTCTTTGTGAAGATACTGACCTAGCTTTGACAACATTATATTTTATTTTTTTTTAAGAGCGGAATTTTTTTTTTAATTTCATGCAAATTAATTAATTTTATTAAAAATAGCACCCAAACGCGTACAATAAAAGGTTTGAGCAGCAGTCGAAAGGCGAAAGGGACGCTAGAAAGGGTTCTAACACCGAAACGCGTACAATCAAAGTTTGAGCGGCAGTCGAAACGCGTACAATCAAAAGTTTGAGCAGCAGTCGAATGGCGAAAGGAACGCTAGAAAGGGTTCTGTCAAAGAGTTCTGGGATCACAGGGCAGCCGTCGTGTTGCAGATAACCGAATAAATAAACACGAACAGTGTGGAGCAGTTACACTTCTTGATAGGTATGTATTGCTTTGCATTTCCTAAAGATATTCCACAGGTGTGTATACGTTGATAAACAAGCTTGCATTCTTCGATAATAATGAAAATTAGATCGTTCCATCAACTCCATGTAGATTTAATAGGCCTATGTGCGCGTTCGATTTCACAACGCCTGCTACAAAAAACAAAGCCAAAACACCCCCATTATTGCAGCAATTCATTTTATTACACATTGCACTCTAAATTTATTCACAAACATGATCGGAACGCATCAGAAACGCGTCGATAAACAAGCAAAGTTACATGTGGCTAAGCGGTGTGATTACTTCCCTTGATTCACCCATATTCATTCCCGCTTGGTGCGCTGCGTTTCCGAGCGTCTTGTAAGTTTATACAAAGACCCTATACAATAAGATGGTTCATCCGGTCACTTCCGGCGAAATTAGGGTCACGCGCGCCACCAAGCGGTAACGGTGACGCTCGAGTCAAGGAAGACAACTTCCACATACCGCGTCAGCATAACAATTTACAGTGGATCGTGGAATCCTCTTATTGTGAACTTCAATTGAGGGACAGGAAAAAATTTCACACTAAGCGGAATGTCACATTAAGAGGGTTGATTTCAGTCATACAATGAACTGAAGGGAAATTAAAAGGTTGTGGCTATTTCAGACACTGACTATAGAGCGAGCGCACTGCTTAATATTACATTACTCGTTCGTCGTACCTCGAGCTTTTTCTGAACTCATCTATGCGTGTCCACAGAAGTCGTAGTCGTGATTAGCCGGTCAAAAATGTCGACCACGAAGAAGAAATCAAGAAGGTGACCATTGCAGTGCGAATAAATGTGTTAACTCGCGCTATGCGTGTCCACAGAAGTCGTTTTTTCGTTTTCCGTGGAAAAATAAAGAGAGGTAAGTAACGATTATATAAATGTGTTTTGAGCTAAGCGCAATAAAATACAGAACTTGAAGTGTAATCTAAATCTGCTGAACTGGTGGAGGAAGCTTGTGGCTTTTGCTTTTGTAGGTGTGCCGATATTTGTTTTCGAAAATCTGCTGATTTAGTCACGTCAGCACCTCAGTCTTATTCAGCAGTCTTGATAATGAATGATTCACGTTAGATGATAAATATCGCCTTGAGGCTTGATCACAATTGAGTGATTCTGAATCAGAGTTGAAGAGTTTTGGCAACTGAATTCATACAATTTTTGTTTGCGAAAATGTTGATGAGTATTAAATTAATGATGCATGTGGAATTTATTATAGTGAATAATAGTGGCCAAAACATTTCATCGCAATGAATAAACACAACCGATCATAGCAGGAATGAAAAAAAAGGTCATAAAGATAAACAAAACTTACAAACACTATGCCGGAAAGCTAGCATAATAAAATGCAAGCACGTAGGTTTTACAAACATGACAGTTGACACATGGCAACTCGCTTTGTGGAGATGAGCATTATTGAAGTTGAAAACTAGTTATGTAGTTTTCTATTAAATTTGTTGATACAGTGGAGTCCACTTATAGTGAACTCTGTTATTGTGGTTTTCCTGTTATTGTGAACAGTTTTTAATTTGGTTGTCTATTTGCACGTGACCGTGTATCTAGTGCCCAGGCTATTTGCACGTGAATGTGTATCTAGTGACCATGCAGGCTGTTTACACGGCAAGTTATTTTCACCGCAAGCAATACGGAAATCATGAAATCTGCATTTTTTTGCTTACAATATCCGTTTGTGTTTCCCTACTACAGTAGATCTATGCAATTCTATAGTAATAAATATAAAATTACACGGCATGAGCCATGACCGTACTCAGTAAATCCTTCTATCTCGCTACTATCGCATCGAGCGGCTCGGCCAGCAGAAGTACGCCTACAGATACTGTGTTTACTTCCTCATTATTCGGGAATGGCTTCTTTGAAAGTTAGTTGGAGTAAGGTTTTCATGTTTGTCTGATTTAAAATCTCGCATAAAAATTGTCCAAGATGAGTTCAGAAAAAGCTCGAGGTACGACGAACGAGTAATGTAATATTAAGCAGTGCGCTCGCTCTATAGTCAGTGTCTGAAATAGCCACAACCTTTTAATTTCCCTTCAGTTCATTGTATGACTGAAATTAACCCTCTTAATGTGACATTCCGCTTAGTGTGAAATTTTTTTCCTGTCCCTCAATTGAAGTTCACAATAAGAGGATTCCACGATCCACTGTAAATTGTTATGCTGACGCGGTATGTGGAAGTTGTCTTCCTTGACTCGAGCGTCACCGTTTCCGCTTGGGGCGCCACGGTCGGCTCCGTCATCATGTTTTATATAGGCCGAGTGCCGGATGAACCATCTTATTGTATAGGGTCTTTGGTTTATATGAGCTCCGTCGACATCGAGTCAAACAGAGTTATCTTTTCCTATTCGTGGTATAGCAATGGCTTCGTCATATGTTGAACGTTTACCAGCAGAAGCAAAAATGCGGTACTACGAGAAGATTATTGACGTTGATGGGTTAGATCCGTATGAAATACCAAACAGTTCGTGATCTGTCGACAAAAACCAGCTGCCGGACATAAACCACGCCAGGATTGTGCAATATTTTGTGCTGGGCAAAAGTGCATACACGTGCGAAAATTTCGCAGTCTACAAGAGCTTGACAGCTTATAGGACTTTCGTCTGTGGTTGGGTGCGAGAAGTGCGAAGCTACAAACCAGATGGCTGTCAGAAAACAGTAGTTTCAGCAAAGGTAAATTTGATTGCGTTTAATACATTGGGCGTTGTACAGTAATGTTTGAATTAGGTTATGTTATGACCTACAGTACGTGTGACTAGTAGCAACGATTGTTAGCAGGGTTACACATCACGTAAGATCTTGCGTTTTTCACGTAAAAAAAATCGAAATTACGTAAAAAATATTTATGTTAAAGGGTGTCAAAACGCAAAGAATCACGAGGAAAGCGTATGAAAACGTAAGACTAATTTAAGAAAGGTTGTCATTACGCAAACTATTTTCAGTAAGACGTATCACCAAAAATGGTCTGAAATAAACTTATTGTTTACTCCCAGGGTAAAATCTCAAGTTGTCGCTGCGAACGAGGCCTATTCACAAAACGTCGACCCAGATTTGTACCGGTCCAATCAGATTGAACAAACATTGAATATTGATGCAATTGATATTGCTGTTTTGTACAATTGTAGTATCAAAAAGTCAAATCAGGTAACAGAACAAAACACTGTTGTAAGTCTCTGCGACATCTTGGCCTTTCTTTCTCCCCTGTAATCTGTCCTGCATACTCTCTTTCCGTCTTTTCTAGTAGGCCTATTTGTTAAGTTACAAAACGCAAAACATAACAAATTCTCACCATTTACAAAGTGATCCGAACACTTAGTGTCAAAAGTGAGTGACTTCAGGTTCAGTTGAGCAATCCACTCACGGCGCCTTTGAGTTGTGAGATCCAGCATTTCCTTGCCTTTTCGCGTTACAATACGCGGTATGACAAAAAAACGTCGATCATTCTCTCTGCCATGCTTATTGTGGCAGTTCATCACACAGCAGGAGATCACCATTGTAGAAACAACAAACTGTCTGCTCCAAAAACAGTCGTGTCTTTCACATATTTTGTAAGCGACGCCAAACACTGTACATAAAGAAGACGTGGAACTTGCGAAGAAAATGCGAAAAAGTGTTTGTGGGTTATCGTCCCTAGTCACATGCTGGCGGCGAAAACAAAATGGCCGATCGCGTGCGAGGCGGTGGTGATTTTTGCTCGGCTCTTGGTTGCAAGAACGCCCGTTACAAACAGAGCTGCTTCGGGAAAACTTTCCACAAGTTCCCTAAAGAAGAAAAAAGGTGGGTTGTGCAGTGATTATTTCATCAGGTTTACCTTCTTCAGAATGAGAATGCAATGGCTCGAGTCAACTAACTCAGTAGACTAGATCTACAGCGTCAGCGAGTACTTACGACTGTGAGTGTGAGTCAGCAGTCAGTACAAAACAACAGTTTACACTTGATGACAAACTACCCGTGGGCATATTTGCTGAATCCTTTATCAAACCTTGCTTACGGGAAAACTACAGTACAAAGGTACATCACTCATCCGTTTTGCGTTTAGGCAGAGCGTTAGATTTAGAATGGATGCCATTTCACAAGCTGACAAGGCGATTCCTTTCAATCATAATCATGCCCGTGTGATCAGATTGTCAATGATTGTGATCACAATTACGTACGTACACAATGAAATAACACAATTTTGCAAAGCATGTTTTTATCTTCTCCTGTTTGTACTGGTGTATCCGTAAGCGATTTTGGGCTGGGGGTGTTTCTTGGGCAAGCTAGAATTTTTCGGTTTCGAAGACAAGTCGGAACTCTATTGTTGGCCCTAAATCCTCTCTCTCAGTGACCATTGTGATTTATATATAATTTTTTTCTTTCTTCTTGCAGACTGAAGATCTGATTTAGCTTTTTTTGTCTTTCCTTTTTGCTTAGTTTAACAATAACACAGTTGTTTTTATTGTCAAACTAGGTGCAGAATATGGATGCAATTCACAAGGCGAGAGGATTTTGAAAAGCTGCAGCCAGCTGATGTTCAAGGCCTCAAGCTTTGTACTGAGCACTTTGAGGCCAACCAGTTTTTTTCTTAATTTTTTTTATAACCATCTTTTTAACTTATTTTGCGAAAAAACAGGAACAAAATTGATTTTTTTTTCTTTTTCTTTTTCTCCAAATGCCAGAAAAAAAAGTCTAGGATCGGCGGGGACAAAATAGGGTTGGTCGGGATACCGTAAACAGACTATTTTGTTTTGTTTTGTCTAAGCAATGACTAACTAACTTTCTTTAGGGTCTGACATCGTATATACTATACAATTTTTGGGGTATTAACTAAATACATGTATACAGTTTTTGATTCCTTTTATACTATTTCACAAATTAGCCGCCCCCCCCCCCTTTTTTTTTAGTCTGCCCTAGGGGCGGGAGATCTCCTAATTTCGGTTTCTAGGGTCACCTTATGCTTCCCCCATGAGCTGAGAACTTAATTTAAAATGGGCCTCGATTTTATTTATTTGTATTTTGTAATTGTGCCTTTGTCCAGTCACATGATTTCACTTTGTACTTAAAAACTTGGCACTGTCATCATTTATTGCTATTTATTGTTCAGTTGCTATTGCTATTGGGCATCAGTTGTTCTGTTGCCCTCTTTCGAATGAGCCATGCATGCATTATGGATGTGTTTAGCGAATTGGGATACCTCAAGCAATGTAAAAAAGAAACAATGTGAAGCAAACATATAGCACCAAATAAAATAACCGAATCAGAATGGAAACTTCTTCAGTGTATGTGTGTGTGTGTGTGTGTGTGTGTGTGTGTGTTTGCTGTTTTAAATACCGAAAATGTGAAAATAAAGCAAGTCACAACATGAGAAAGATCGACTGTACTAGTCATAACAAAGCAGGAGACGGCCTGGTCAGCATGCAGCAAAGGGGAATAACTCATATTTAGCCATTCTCATTTCTAAGCATGCCCAATGAGGAAGTTATCCTTCTTCCCATTGTAGTTTCTTTGGCGACGCGCGTTTGCTATACCACGAATAGGAAAAGATAACTCTGTTTGACTCGATGTCGACGGAGCTCATAGCAAAAGCTCGGCATGAACTATCTTTGTGTAACCTATAATCTTTGGAATTAGTAATAGTAGCATGATTATTTTCCCCAGAAGTGCAACCAAGAGGAGTCTCCCATCGAATACGATCGTGCTTTGTCGAAAAGCACACTCTCTGGAGGAAACGCGGTTGTCAAGATCGCCGTACAACAATGTTTCCCTGTTCACCTGAGATGTTGTTTCATGCCCACTCTCCTCTGTACCAGTCCTCATACTCATGTGTCAACTCGTCAACTTGACGTTTGATATGTCGATTTTTCCACAGAGTTGAAACAGCAAATACCTGGTATAGAAAAAACGAGAAGAACATTTTCCGATTAAATCCTTTCATAACGTTTCTAAGAGAACAATTGTTGAAGAAACTATGAACAGCAAATGCCTTCTCAATATGAGCCTGCAGGTCTATGCTGTTGCGCTTGCTCTGGGATAGTCCTACAAGAGTTGCCTACCCTATCACATTTTCTGTTCGTTAAAATCGACACAAGGTTGGTCTTAGTTGGTGGATTATCACCAGAGGAAGACGTTGCAGCAACGTGGCTTGTAGGAAATATTTCACCCTCTTTTTCTTTTATTTTTTCTCTCCAAAATTCACATCAAGAAAGAGACGAAACGTCAGGAAGAAGAATATTTCGTTGAGATCTTTGCAGAGTGTATCAGAAAGAGTTCAGGTGATGGCGATAGATTGCTTTGACAACAACGGGACGGTTTGACCAAAAATAGGCACTGGTGTAAACAACAAATAATCCAAGCAACGCTGTGATGACCTAGCAATTCCATGTCGATATATGTTCACGTGATCAACATGCAGCACCGCTGATTTCTTTTTACCAAGCCTCACAGTCTCACTGTCGATGTTCATTCATCGTCAGAAAGAAATCACAACTCGACTTCTAGTCACTGTCATTCATTTCAAAACCGATCAGAGAGTAAAGTTCAGCTCATGTCAAAAGAGAAACATTCATCCACCGAGGGCAGAACAGCAGCATTTCGCTCAGTCGTGTACGTGCTATCTCCGGGACAAGGCAGGCAGTCACTCCGTCACTCCAGTTCCCAGTTTCCACGATCCAGACTCTGCAGAGGCCCGCCCTCAGACTGCTCGCTCCAGTGGGAGAGTCGCTGGTGTAAGACTGCACGTTGCAGACTGCAGTGTACGCGTGGTTGCAGACTGCAGTGTACGCGTGGTTGCAGACTGCAGAGTAGGGAGAGCGATGATGGCGGAAGTGGAAAAGACCTCCCTCAAGGCCCCTGCCTCTTGGAAAGAAACCAGGAGCGGAGAGAAACGAAGGAGTGACACGCCATCGGACCCCCCACCAGAGAAACGCAAGTACGAGTACGACTACAGCTCGGTAAGTACAGAGTTAGTTTATTAGTCCCCCCCCCCCCCCTTTAACTTTTTCTTACGAAGCAATTCGTTGTCGCACCGGATGAACAGAGAGCACCACACTCACTATCGCACCACACTCACTATCGCACCACACTCACTATCGCACCACACTCACTATCGCACCACACTCACTATCGCACCACACTCACTATCGCACCACACTCACTATCGCACCACACTCACTGTCGCACCACACTCACTATCGCACCACACTCACTATCGCACCACACTCACTATCGCACCACACTCACTATCGCACCACACTCACTATCGCACCACACTCACTATCGCACGGTGCAGTGTGACTGGTAACGCTGCTCTCACAATCGCACTGTGAGACAGTACAGTACGAGTGCTTCACTTTTCAAAAGGGTAAGTAATGTCCACAAATAAACAATATCCCCCTCCCCCGCCCCACCTCTCTCTCTCTCTCTCTCTCTCTCTCTCTCTCTCTCTCTCTCTCTCTGTGTGTGTGTGTGTGTGTGTGTGTGTGTGTGTGTGTGTGCAAAGCGCTACATTAACAGTTCCTGTGTGTGGTGGGACCCGAAGCACTGCTCTCACAATCAATGGTGCGATTTCTATTGATTTATTTATGAATTATTTACCTTCGCATTAATCCTACACCGTCGAAGCAAACCCAAAATTTTGAACGGGTCGGTGTTTATTTTCACCTTCCACGCGCTGTCGGAGCACAACTAATTCGTCAAGAAAGATTAGAGAAGAGTCAGTTGTTCAAAATATCCTTTCCTGCTAAAAGGGCGAGTACCTCATTAATTGAGGTACTGTACTCCAAAAACATTTGGAATGTCAAAATACACACCATTGGACACAATGTTCCAAGAAACTTTTCTGTTTGCTACTCTTTAGGAGCAGTAAAAGCGTCTTTGTGGACTGTGAGTTAGTATCATAGCAACGCATCTGTTTACCTTTCGAGCAGTGTCTGGTTAAACTGTTATCATGCCCTCTGTGTTAGCAGCAGCAGATAGGGTATGATCACGAGAAGGCCAGATTTCACCAGCTTGGCCTCAGTTGATTGCATCACTGCGAATGTTTTGGGGGGGGGAAACCTGAATGACTTTAGACAAAGATTATAATCTTTGCTTTAGACTCGTTCGTGTGGTGAAGGATTTCATGTTCTTGTAATGAGTTTGCCGTAACAGCAAAAATTACATGCATAACCTGCACTGTGGCTGTGAGACTTTGCAACAACTAGGATGCAAGGTGTATGTGGAATCGCATTAAAACTGCCCAGGAAGACTTTATGCATATTCATCGTTTTCATTTTGCTCACGTGATCTAAAAAACTAGGCTGAGCTAAAGGGCCCAACGTTTTGTTAATATTCATTTTGGTGCAGGTTTGCATAAAGTTTTAATGATTAGTGAGAATTATGGGCTGCGAAAGATGATAGGTGGTAAAAACTCAAATCTGTCAAAATAAAGCATTAAAGAGTAAATGCACGTGACTGAGCGAGACAAAACGAATCGGTTTTTGTGTGTTAGAGTTACTGGTGTTATTTTTAAACTGAGAGTTTACGCTTTCCACTGGTACCAAAATTATGCTTGTATCTTGAAAATTCCGGGAGTTACAACTATTTGAATGTACACTGCAATGAAACGTTAATTATTTTATACATTTTAATTGCTACACAAGCATGAGTACGATCCTTCTGTTTGGTCCAACTTTAAATTCTATTCAAGTTTCGAATTCGCTTTCTATTCTTAGACAGACGACGCTACACAGAAAATTCCACTGCAGAGAGAGAGAGAGAGAGTAGAGAGAGAGAGAGAGAGAGATGAGAGAACGAGCTTTGCAGTGACGCATTATTATACGCCAGAATGAGTAGAACCCATAGCGTTTATGGAAAAGCCTTAGTTGGGTTAACTGAACCCTAATTTAGTAATCGTCTTTTCGTTTTTAGGGAGTTGGGCTGATAAAAGTCAATGTATACATTATAATATGTTGATTTCAATAGGATATCGGCAACAGATCCAGGGCCGGACTAGGTACAGTGAAGGGGGGGGGGGGGGTGCAAAAGGGGGTCCAGGGGGTTAAGGGTGTAAAAAAGCAACCAAAAAAACCCCACATAGTTGAGGTGTATGTTTAGGCTGGGGGGGGGGGGGTGTTTACGCAACCCCTGTAACACCCCCCCCCCTAGTCCGGCCCTGAGATCGATTCTGAAGGGGTGATAGAGATAGAAAATACCCAAATCACAATGCACTTCGTAGCGCTCGGCCCCATGTGTCCTTAGCAACCGCCCCCAAAAATTGTTTACATATTTGGAGCGTTTTATTTTTCCTCTGCTTAAAACATATACTAAATGACGGTCTGTCAGAGAAAAAAGGGATCCTCCAAGACCTCAAGAATGCCACAACTCGCAGACAGCGTTGAGTTAGAGCTTGACGCCGGTGAAGGTACTTTTAGGCCTACTGTGTAACGTTGATTTCTTGTGGCTGCTATATAGTTAGTTGCGCAATTTTGAAGGGGAAAAAATCCTTTGATGTCACTTAAAGACCAAATCTGGACAACTAGAAAGAATGAAAGAAATAATTGCGCAGGCACATAGATGAACGACCAAACTCTTCAACAGAGCCATAATCTGCAAATGGCCAACTTTGACCCAGCACTTTGATTTGTGTGTTTTGTATCGAAATCAGCAAGTGTCTTTCAGCGGTCATTTCTTGGTGGAGGTTCACAGCTTGAGAACGCGTTCGCTACAGTTACCTCTTCTCAATAGTACGAATACTTTTAATTAGATTATCTGAAGGTGAAGTAAGAATCATTTGAGCATCACATAGGAGTATGGCAGAAAACAGCCAACTGTCCGGAGAGAGAGAGAGAGAGAGAGAGAGAGAGAGAGAGAGAGAGAGAGAGGGGGGAGAGAGGAGGGAGGGAGGAGGGAGAGAGAGGGAGGGAGAGAGAGGGATGGGGAGAGGGAGGGGGAGAGGGAGAGAGAGGAAGAGAGAGAGAGGGGGGGGGGGAGAGGGAGAAAGATGGGGGGGGGAGAGAGGGGGGGGGGGAGAGAGAGGGGGAGAGGGGGAGAGAGAGGAGAGAGAGAGAGAGAGAGAGAGAGAGAGAGAGAGAGAGAGAGAGAGAGAGAGAGAGAGAGAGAGAGATAGAGAGAGAGAGATTGATTGATTGATTTTTATTTATCAAGGATGAAATTTTAGGCATTTCTGCCTTTCTTACAAATTGTCCTTGCTCATAAAGAAATGAAAACACTGATAATTAAGACACAAAATACACAGTAGCTAATCCATGTACAACAGTTGGTAAGGTATATGAAGAATATGATCAACAATGACAAATATTTTAGTAGATGCCTTTGACAACTGTCAGCTCAGTGAGTCTTGAAGATCAAGCAATACGTGTCATATGTACAGGCGACAGAAGTGAGATCATCTGAATAGATAATCACGTATGGATGCTTTAAAAGACTTCATGGAAGTATTGTTCCTTAGGTGCAATGGGAGTGTATTCCATATCATAACACCTGAATATGTAATACTGCCTTTGAAAATGTCTATTCTAGGTTGTGAGAGAGAGAGAGACAGAGAGAGACAGAGAGAGAGAGAGACAGAGAGACAGAGAGACAGAGACAGAGAGACAGAGAGACAGAGACAGAGAGAGAGAGACAGAGAGACAGAGAGAGAGAGAGAGAGAGAGAGAGAGAGAGAGAGAGAGAGAGAGAGAGAGAGAGAGAATGTGGAAGCAGACAATAGCGGGCTTTTTCCGCTACCCTGCTCGCCTCCTCGTCCCTTCCCACTCAGCTCAGATTTTCCTCCTCTTCCTACTCCTCCACCGTCTCCTCCTCCTCCTACTACTACTACTATTACTACTACTACCACCACCACCACCACTACTACCACCACTACTACTATTACCACCACCACCACCACCACTACTACTACTACTACTACTACTACTACTACTACTACTACTACTACTACTACTACTACTACTACTACTACTACAACCACTAATATTAGTCCTCCTCCTCCTAATACTACTACTACAACTACTACTCCTGCTATTACTACTATCGCTACTACTACTACTACTACTACTACTACTACTCGTCCTACTACTCCTCTTCCAAAAAGGTGTAAAAAGTTAGTTACAAAATTCAAGATGTGGTAAACAGAGAATGAAGGTGACATATCGCTTACTTGCTAAGCCGAGAACTTCAGGGTAGACAATGTTGCGGGTTAATCCGTGTAACGGCGTGTAGGCGTGTAGACGAAGAGATTTCTGGCTTGACTCTAGAGCAGCTTCCTAACCCACCCCACCCCCACCTCCCAGACTGAAAACCTTATCAGTGGGACGTGTTTTAAGTGCAGAGATGGACAAGGGTTATCTTTGTTGAGAGGGATGATAAACAAGCACTTCTTTGCCCTCAGCATCGTTATCTCTACCACGAGTGACCACACCTGGGGCCAATCTCGCAATTCTGGCGAATGCTTTTCTTAAAATATATTTTAAAATACAGGTTCCTGATGTCGCTTCCACAAAAGTTGATAGCTTATAACCTTTCTTAAGGCATCTAAATTGTGTGAGTCAAGTGTGAATCCAGCAGCTTAAGTGGTACGGGAATGCATGCATAGAGACAAACACACACACACACACACACACACACACACACACACACACACACACACACACATTGAGCTTTCTAGTTGTCGAGAAGAATTTTTAGCTCTGCGCTACCTTACAAGTGGAGGACGCATGGTTTCAACAACTGCTCCCTCTCGGGAAACATTCTTAGTATCGGTCAGAAGACTGGGATGAAGTAAAAAGTGTTCGGAAGTTCAATCACCGATGCATAGTCACTATGTAAAATACATCCTTGCTACATTACAGACTGGCGTTCTGCCTACTGCATCGGACTCTGGCGAGGGCGGAGATTCCATCGAGGCCTTGACCTTGCTGGAGGTCTTGGAGGACAAGTACAGTCAGCGTCTGGACAGGTGTCTGGTCATCGACTGCAGGCCCCGCTCCCAGTTCCATAAAGGCCACATCAAGGTAGTTCCCTTGCCCGCTCTGTCCTGCTCTTCTGTCTGGCGGTTGCACGTAAGCACACATTCACTCATTAACACACACACACACACACACACACATACAAACACATACAAACACACACACACACACACATACAAACACATACAAACACACACACACACACACACACACAAACACACACACACACTCTCACACGCACTCACACGCACTCACACTCGCACTGACACACACACGAGAGTGAGAGAGAGAGAGAGAGAGAGAGAGAGAGAGAGAGAGAGAGAGAGAGAGAGAGAGAGAGAGAGAATTTATTCTTTAATCGTGACTTCTACAAGGGGTTCTTCATCGTTAGAACGAGCATAGTCTTTTTTCCATATATCATTTACATCATGTCAAGAGTGTCTTGTTGTGCTAAAGAACCTGCCGTGCCAAAATAGCATTTCATGACAAAATAGCATTACTATGTCAAAGAACGTTGCTGTACCCCTAAGTAACCAAACGTTCTACCCCGAGATGCACCAGTACCCTGCATTTATTCCGCTATTATACATTTACCCGAATAATAGCGTGTTTCTGATCATGATTTTTTTAGGTATATTTATTCTGCGGTGATATTCTTGCCGCCTTCCTAGGCTGATAGACTAGTTCTTGCCTGTGGCTAGTGTTACAGCAATGGAAGCCTTTCAAATGTTGCATACGGCTACTGCCGCTGGACACTCCCCTCATTAGCTGGAACCCGTGGTCGTGGAGCTTTCGGGACCTATTCCAGTAGCTCGACCACGGGCGGCCCCAAGCAGCACAAAACCCCACCGGGGAGTGTCCGCTTGTTGCTGGTGGCCGCCTGCGTATGGCGCCTTCTGGACAGCCACACCCACAGCGAGGCAGCGTCAGCGGTCCTCTGCAGCAGCCGTCACCTCCCGGATGGCCCCGGACCCTTCCCCCAGGCATTGTCAGAAGCGAATGGTAGAATGCTAGGCTCTGCAGCCAACCTCGAGTGGGGATATTCTGCAGTGCCAACCACGTTCCCCGCACGACAGTCGAATGTCCTCGTATCAGGTCATCTTTCTTTCATGGCCCCAGGACATGTTGCCCTCCCAAGGTACCGTCACCCCGGCCAGCATGAGACTCCTTGACCCTCTGGACCACATGACCATATCTCTGCACTGGTTGGATCTAATGATGGCCGTGGGAATGCCTTGTCTTCCCTTCAAGTCCACGCCAAGTCCCCACTGCATACCTAGCTTTAGCAGTGTCTTAGGTAGCTGGTGCCCTGGTCTCTGTGCGTGAGTGGCTCTTTTCCCTTCACGCAGAAACAAGAGTTTCGGTGACCTGCATCTCCTGCTGCTTGTTTGCTTGACTGCAGCAGACTTCCGCAGCATTCACCAGAACCTGCAGCACCTGGTTGTGTCACCATGTGTATTACCCCAGGGGATGAAATGCTTGAAAATGTGCGATATAAAAGCAGGCACCTTTATCTTTACCTGATTCGTTACGATGATACTCCTTCATTGTGCGACAGGGGGCGCTCAACGTGACGTCATGGCACGAGCTGGACCTGCTGATGTCAGCAGAGATCGAGAGTGACGACCGTGTCCCTGAACGTCACGCCTACGTCTTCCTCAGCCAGCACGGCTACACCCACGATGTCCAGTGGTACTCTCTCTCTCTCTCTCTCTCTCTCTCTCTCTCTCTCTCTCTCTCTCTCTCTCTCTCTGTCTCTCTCTCTCTCTGTCTGTCTCTGTCTCTGTCTCTCTCTCTCTCTCTCTCTCTCTCTGTCTGTCTGTCTGTCTCTGTCTCTCTCTCTGTTTCTCTCTCTCTGTCTCTCTGTCTCTCTCTCTCTCTCTCTCTCTCTCTCTCTCTCTCTCTCTCGCTCTCTCCTTGCGTAGATCTGCATTGAGATAGCTATTGAGATAGCTATTGCTAAACGGATTCTGTGTTGTTCTCAGTAAGATAGAGCCATTGCTACACTGCTCCAGTGTGTATTCCCATTGAGATAAGGCCATGCTACACTGCACGTGTGTATTCCCATTGAAATAGCACCATTGCTCCACCGCATGTGTGTATTCCCACTGAGATAGCCCATTGCTACACTATGTGTATTGTTCTCATTGAGATAGCGCCATTGCTACGCTGTTCCTATGTATTCCCATTGAGACAGAGCCATTGCTACACTGTTCGTGTGTGTGGTTGCAGTCTGCGCTATGTGCGAGACGCGGACAAGGATCTGAACCGCGAGGAGTTCCCTTTCCTCTACTTCCCCAACCTCTACGTCCTGCACGGAGGCTACGAGGCCTACCTGGCAGCCCGTAGGGTCAGTGTGATATTTGCACAACTCGTTCACTTCCCCTCCAGCACCCCACCCCAGTCATCTACCCTGTTCATCTCGCTGAGTTTTCATTCTGTTGTACCTTTGTAGAATGGTTTCTCCTATAAGATAGTCGTATCGTTTAATTCCTTACATGACTGAAAGAAACCTTTTACTGTCATCATATTTTTCCATTTCTTGGGTTTCCTTCAAATCTGATTACTTTTACAATGTCTGATTTCGGGTTGTTGAGCTTTTTTCAACGTTATTCAGTCTTGTTGTCTCACTTATTTTCTTCTTTAGCCTGTATCACACCGAAGATTGTGCTGTATCAAATTAAGAAAATCTCGCAGCTCCCATTCAAGGCAGTAAAATTCATCCTCTATTCCAGTTCAGCTATTACTTTACTCTCTGCGCCCGCGCCCGCGCACGTGTGTGTGTGTGTGTGTGTGTGTGTGTGTGTGTGTGTGTGTGTGTGTGTGTGTGTGTGTGTGTGTGTGTGTGTGCTGTGTTCGTGCGTGCGTGCGTGCGTGTATGTGTGTGTGTAAAACGTTATCTTAATTGTTATGCACTACTAGTCTGTCTTGATCATCAGAATATCATTTATGCATTACACTATGAAATATTTATCTAACTGCCGGCCAGCACGTTTCCAAAAGTAACAACCTTGTCATCTTCACATTGTTGTCATAACCCGTCCGAGATAGTTGCCAGAGAAAAGTGTTTCAAGATGCAAAAGTTTTGACGTGTCGAACCAAACTACATCTCCACAGCAAGCAGCACGCTGCAACACAGTGGCGGGTGAGGGACTACCAAAACTCAACCCCGAGTCTGCCCAGGTACGTCGCAGATCTTAGAGGCCCCAGTTGCCAAGTTCGTGCGCTATATTACACCATCAGTTTGTTAACGTAGAGGCCCCAGTTGCCAAGTTCGTGCGCTATATTACACCATCAGTTTGTTAACGTAGAGGCCCCAGTTGCCAAGCTCGTGCGCTATATTACACCTTCAGTTTGTTAACTTAGAGGCCCCAGTTGCCAAGTTCGTGCGCTATATTACACCATCAGTTTGTTAACTTATCCTTAGCCTCGCCAGTTCTCCTTCAGAAGCTGCGTCTTATACATTCCTAGCGCTGGTTTTATTTTGAAACTTTTAAATAATCATTTGATACAGAAATGAATGAGAACGCCAAGATTTGGAGTTTTTGAGAATCTTTAAACTTGCAGTTTGCGTTTGGTCTATCCCTCTGGTTCAAGATGAGCTATTTAATTCAGCGTTTCACTTGATGCTTTTACAAATCATAGGTGTTGATTCATTCATTATTAGTATACATGCACGGAATATAACGCATTATACATAGAGTAATTCTACGTTCATTCATTTTCATTACACGTGACAATGTCTGTCTTTAATGTCTCCCTGTGGGTTGGTGTAGGGAGAAACCCACCGCGCCTTCCTACGCGATTCGTAAAAGGCGAAAAACAATGGAAACCGAGACTACTACATCCTAATCTAACCAATTCTAGTAATATTGGGGATGAATGGCCTTACATAACCTATAACGGCTATTGGGCCATAAATCCCTCTCTATCACCATCGTCGTCGTCGTCATTTTCATTATCATCATCTGCTTTTAGTTTTGGCAGCTGCGAAGGGCAGGGGAGTGAAACTGCCCAAACTGATTTCGTTTCTTTGTTTCAACTAGGCGGTGGAGTCCGAGCTCATTGATGAAGAGAGCAGAATCGACTAATGGCGAGTGTTGCAGCATTTCGAAGTCTGGAGCTAACTTTCTGTAAAGAAAAATTATTTCAGAGGAAGAGCTTGCACAAATATAGGTCTGGAAATAAGAACGTTCCAGGGCCAGTTTCTCGCTTTTTTAACCACCACGCATGTAACCCATATTGCTGTATGGTTGCAATGGTTTCTGCGAGTGACATGAAACTAACAAGCTGCTCTCTTCAAAAACGTTTTTCGAGTAGGCTTATTCGATACGTTAGCACGCATCCGATGCACTTTCCTAGGGCTACAAATTGCAAATGCAACACACACACACACACACACACACACACACACACACACACACACACACACACACACACACACAAATCATGATTAACATGTTCAAATTAACACGCATTTCAGCCAATCAGCAATTAGAGATGTTGTTGTCTATAGGGCTTTCTTTCAATAGAGTAGGCCGAATGTAACACAACTGCACGAGTAAAATATGTTCGATGGCGAAACCCGAGAAACTTCAGAATAAAACAGACTATCGTATCTCATATTTTGTATGGCGTGCATTTAGGATGAATCCATCTCGGTACGAAAAGATCCCAACTTATTTTCTGTGCACAATCTTAAAAAATTACAATTCGATTATTTCACACTTTTTTGCGTTTTATCGATGTTGTACAAATGTTAGGTGACGATGTGAAATAAATGGTTTGTCTTCACTTTCATTATGGCTACTTGTTCAGATCTAATGAAAGATGTGCCTGTGACAAAATTGGGTATCAATAAACTTTTCAATTCGCTGTGGCAGTGTCTGATCTTTTTCCCCAAAGAATATACAACATTGAAGACGAAGAAGGAATGTCACATTAAAATTATCAAATTATCATCATCACCATCATCGTCATTGTCCCACGATAACAAGTCAGTCATGCAGTGTGTCTGATAAATAACGGCGACGAAAGCATTCCACATCGTTCCTCTAAAACTAGGCTCTCGTTTCCTATGATGAAGATGGTCAAGCCACTTGGAGCAATTTAGCGAGATGCAACAAGTCCACATTACCTCGTCAAAACGTGTACTTTCTGCTACTATGTTAGGTGTTAGATCCCGGTCGGTTGAAAGTGACGGTCGGCGACGGTCGGCAACGGTCGGCGACGGTCGGCAACGGTCGGCGACGGTCGGCAACGGTCGGCAACGGTCGGCATGAGTATGAATACTGTTAACTATGGGATGTTTGTTTATTTTTTAACCCCCACTCATGTGTTCTCATACAACTTACAAGTCACGTTTGATCGACACTGGGCTCTGCACATTGACACTAACAGGTGGGAAATTTCCATTGATTTAGTTTTGTTGTTTGTTTGTTTGTTGTTGTTAATGTTTGATGATGGTGATGATGATGATGATGATGATGATGATGATGATGATGATGATGATGGTGATGATGATGATGATGGTGGTGGTGGTGATGACGACTTGTATAGCGCAAGTTCCACGTTTCCATGCTCAATGTGCGTGAAGAAAGTAGAAAATAGTTCACAGGAAAATAGAAAAAAAAACTTGCTCACACACAATAAGAACATATACATGAACCCTTTCGTCTGTCCGCGGCTACTGTTCACTGGAGGAAATTTCCATTGATTTAGACTGAGCTGTATTCCCGTCTCTTTAGTCTTGATTTTTTACGCGTTTCTTATGCCGTCGACTGTACACACGTTTTCCTTTGATTGATTATCTTCAGGATGCCAGGTCGATATCCATGTGCAACTTGCACCGAAGCGTGCACAAGGATCTCCGGGGATGATGACAATGGTGGTGATGGGGATGATGACAATGGTGGTGATGGGAATGTTGACGATGGTGGTGATTGGGATGGTGACGATGGTGTTGAGCATCACTACCAGAGCCTACCTATAAAGGATTTCCTGCCAACCACGGAGGTTTTAGATCACCTTAAGGGGGGTAAATTTCCAACTGTAGAGAGAATCCCTTCTGGACCCAAAACCAACTGTGCCTTTTTACTTAACAATGAGCATTGTCAGGACCGATAAAACCGAGATTGGGATCCCAGCTACATATCCTGGGGTTCTTTTACCGAAATGATAGATTGGATCTCTTTGGTGTATCTGTATGCTCACGAACAATCATTCAAAGACATTCATCCACTTTTGATAAGATATCACACACTTTAAGATTAACTAAACAGAGATTTATTATTTTGAGACAACCACAGTCAGGATATTATCACCCTGAAAAACAAAACATTGCTATCACAGTATTTGATTCATAACAAAAAGTTCCCAAATCTCCCCAAAGAACTCCCGAATCCCCCCTCCTCCAAAGAGTCAGCTGACCGCCCAGGATCTCCACAAGTACTCTCGATGAAACGGAGGGTCCCAACCAAACATCGGAGTCGCTTTTCCCCGAAGAAAGCTTTCCTTCAACTCCGGCCCAAGGTCAAGGTCCCTTCTCCGTATTGTTCCTTCCCCGTCAAGGCGACAGCAAAGCGGTGCCGTCCACCACAAGTCGGGATGGCGAGGCAGGTGCTAAAGAAAAATGTTTCATTGGATCCCCATAATATTTTTCCCAATTTGCATTAAACGATAATTTCACAAAACAAGACAAGCTTAACTTCATAAAATAATTGTATCAGCTTTCAGTTTAGCGACTGGGTCAAATAGCGAAGTAATGACGTTCTCAAAAAGGAAAACATTCAATTTGACGTCACGCACCTTTTAAAAATTCATTTTCTTCAACTCTCACCAGCAATCACCCTAATTAATGACTAGTTCAACAACAAGAATTTATAAGCACTAAATAACTGAACTGTTCCTTTATACATATGTGTCTATCATAAAAAGAGAGAGAAAAACACTCACCAGTCCACCTGTGAATACCCCGTCTACCAATGTCACACGTCTTCATTCCATTCCTTGTAAATGGAATACACTAAGGTTAAAAAGAATTTTAACACTGTAGCGCCCTCATTGGGAAGAAAATTTTCCTTTCACCAATGTCTAGGGTATGGTGTGAAAAATTCGGGAGATTCCCTCTTCTTCCCACGGTTAGAGAACTAAATATTCCTGGAACCGGAGGATTCTGGGTATGACGAGTTCCTCTTACTTACATCGTCACATTCTACGACAATCCCTGCAAAACCTAAATGATACTTTCTAATTCTGTATATTTATATATTTATTTGTCAACCTGTGGCTTGACAAGCATAATAATGACCGAAGGCAAAAGAAAGAAAAAAGCAAATTCTATGATGACTGCGGCGCCTGGGTAAAAACAAACACATCAAAGTACTACTACCTCGTCAAGTCAGACAGTTCACAAATGGAAAAGGTTTTTGTGAGCAAAGGGGTATATTGCCGAGAGGTTCGCCAGGATGGAAAAATAATTTATGTACCTGTTCTGACACAAATAATCAATGATTGCTTCCAGTCTGGCACCTTCCCCAGTGTTTTCAAACAAGCTTTAGTCAAGCCACTTCTGAAGAAGCAAGACCTGGATCCAAACAAGCTTAGCAATTACAGGCCAGTCTCCAACCTTTCCTTTCTTTCAAAACTGTTAGAGAAATTAGCTTTGCAGCAGTTGTTAGAGCACGTGTCCAAGTATGATCTTTTGGCTCGTTTTCAGTCGGCGTACCGTGCTCACCATTCCACCGAAACAGCTCTGCTCTGTGTTCTAAACGACCTCCTTGTCGCATCTGATGATTCCAAAGTTTCCCTTCTCGCGTTGTTAGATTTGAGTGCTGCGTTTGACACAATAGATCATGGAATTCTTCTCTCCCGTCTAAGACATGTTTTTGGCATTGACAACACAGCACTCTCCTTCCTGAAATCATATATCTCAGAACGTAGGCAGACTGTTTTGATCCAGGGTATTGCTTCTGATCCTGCCCCGCTAAATTACGGAGTCCCACAGGGCTCGGTTCTGGGTCCTCTGCTGTTTCTACTGTACACCCAACCACTTTCCAACGTAATTGACAGTCATTCATTCTCTCACAGTGAATTTGCTGATGACACGCAACTCTACAACTCCACTCATCCCAGTCAAATCCAACTTCTTCTCTCTGCAAGTGAACTTTGTATTTCTGATGTGAAACAGTGGATGACACAGAACAAACTCAAACTTAATGATTCAAAGACCGAAGCTCTCCTGGTTGGCGGTAGAGGCGAATTCGATCAGGCCCTGAAACTAACCATAGGCCAGAGTGAGATAGAATTCTCAAAGTCTGTTAGGAACTTGGGTGTCATGTTCGATGATGATCTTTCTATGAGAGTTCATGTGAACAAAGTTTGCCAGCTAGCTTACTACGAGTTAAGGAAAATTGGCACTATTCGTCACTATCTTTCACAACAGGCCACTCAAACCCTTGTCATTTCCCTTGTTCTGTCCCGTCTTGATTATGGAAATTCTCTTCTTGCCGGCATTCCTGGCACTCTGCTAAACAAACTGCAAAAAGTCCAAAACACTGCTGCTAGATTAATCTTTAGATGTCCCAAGAGAACTCCCACATCCAAACTCCTTCGTGCACTGCATTGGCTCCCCGTCGCTCAGAGGATAGAGTATAAGCTAGCCATTATGTGTTTCAACTTCTTCAATCAAACTGCACCACACGCACTCAAAGAAATTCTCACTGTCTACACCCCCGCTAGAAATAACCGTTCAGCTGCAGACACCAAAACGTTAAATGTCCCCCGTCGCAAAAAGATAACCCAAGGACAGCGAGCTTTTTCCTACATCGGCCCTGTAACATGGAATAGCCTACCTTTCCCTGTCCGTCACTCTAATTCCATGTCCCAGTTCAAAACCTCCCTCAAGACACACCTGTTCCGGTCAGTCTTTCCTGACGAGCAGTGAAGGCGCCTCTTTTATGTTTCGTGTTTTGCCTGCTACTTAATTAATTGTATTGTATTCAAATTTTTCTTTTTATTTCAATTGTATAGTGTGTGAGTGTTAGAATGCTTTATATGAGTGTAGACTTTATCATTGTACACGCCATGAGCTTGCCTATTAGGGAAGGTATGTGCGTTAGAAATAGTCTGTATTATTATTATTATTACCTATGAGCCCCCAACCTGATGCCAGCAACATATTGGTTATGGCCCGATATTATTCCACATTGAAATCTGATACCGAATTTCGCCGACGAATATCATGGATAGAGTCCGGACCAAAGAAAATTATCACCCCCACAAGTACATCAGTTGCCCTTGTGGAATACAAAGGGTATTGGAAGGGGTCAACCATGCCACATGGTAACACCAAAACGGCGCAACATAATGAAGGGTATGTCAGGACCACTGAGGAAACCATGAACAAGATCAAAGACTTACGCCATCTACCCACAACGAACATTTACAACAAACTTCTTTTAGAAGAGGGAGACGAGTGTGACAAACCGAGAAACAAACAGCAGATCAACTATAAACAGCGAGCTGAAAAAACAAAAGAGGGTCAATTAGGGAAACAAGGTTCAAATTTGGCAGATCAAGTTCTGCTGGTCGCTGATCTGGTTCACACACATGGAGATTTTGTAAGGAACATAAACTTCCAAGTCATCAACAACTCAATGTCCCCCTCCATCGTCTTGTTTTTGGATGAGCAGCTGGCTGATTTGCGGGAACTTTGCTCAGGGTCGAAAGTTGTCGTGGGTATAGACAAGACATACAATCTTGGGGAGCTGCTGGTTACGGCCATGAATTACAAGCACACAGGACTCGTTCGTCGAAGTAGCAACGAGTCACCAATCATCATCGGCCCCATCTTTTTGCATGCCCATTCAACTTTTGAAACGTTTTATCATTTTTTTTACACAATAGCAGGAAAGATTGAACATTTTCCAACAAAACCCATGGTGTTTGGATCTGATGACGAAAAGTCAATTACAAGAGCAATTCAGTGTGCTTTTCCAAACTCCAGCCTGGCATTGTGCACACTCCATCTCAAGAAAAATGTTGCCAGACACCTGAAAGACAAAGTTGACGTTGCTTCCAGACAGAGGAATCTTCTGATTAACAGACTCTTTGGAGCTGAAGGGCTTTCAAACTCATCGGACGAGGTCACATTTGATGTAAGATTGGACAACCTGACAACGATGTGGCCTGAACAAGACACACGCTATCTCAACAGGATTGCGCAGCAAATCCATGACCATGTCCTAAAGCTCCACTGGAATGGCCACCTACAAGACACACATTGGACCAACAACAATGCTGAGTCGCTCAACCATACGCTAAAACACATGGTTGAGTGGAAACCGAGAGAGATTCCTGACCTGATCAATAAGCTGCGAATATTGGCCAAGGCTCAACAAGTGGAAGTAGCACGCGCCATCATTGGCCGTGGAGAGTTTCAACTGGCTCCTCACAATGCGCACAAACTGCTGCAAGGAAACTTATAAGTTGCCGTGACAGAAGAACAGAAAGCCAAGCACATTGCGACTCTCAGACGATCTGTCAGGCCCCCTGGTTCTGTTCAGAGCAGCTCATCATGCTTCCTCATTACAGGAACACCAACAAAAGGAAAAAACCCGGCCAGAGGAAACGAAAAAGGCCAGAGAAGACAACCACAGCAAAAAGGAGGAAACTGGGAAATGAATAGTCACCCTCGAACCGGAAGAACCTTGTGGAGATGATGACAATGGTGGTGATTGGGATGATGAAGATGGTGGTGATGGGGATGATAACGATGATGGTGATGGTGATGACAATGATGGTGATTGGGATGATGACGATGGTGGTGATGGGGATGATGACACGGGTGGTGATGGGGATGATGACAATGATGGTGATTGGGATGATAACGATGGTGGTGATGGGGATGATGACGATGATGGTGATGGGTATAACACTTCTTGATAACACTTCTACATAAATATGTTCTGCAATATTGTACCCAGTCCTGTGATACTTGTACTTTTTTTCTCTCTCTCTTTTTAGATGACTTTTTAAAGCTTACAGGAACATGCCTTGTGATAACTTATTTCAGGATTTTTGTTCAGGAATTATTTTATTAAGGCTACGCCTTTTATGTACATAGCTTTGCGTGCGTGAATGAATGAGATATTATAATTTATATCCTCGTAAGTTTATTCATATTGATGTTCTATCTGTTTTTGTCTTTTTAAAGTCTTGTTTATTTGTGCCACACTTTGCTGAGATAATAAAGTATTTGTAATGTATTGTATTGTATTGTATTGTATTGTATGATGACGATTAATTGACAAACAACCATAACCATAGTTAACAGTATTCATATATACTCATGCCGACCGTTGCCGACCGTCGCCGACCGTTGCCGACCGTTGCCGATCGTTGCCGACCGTCATTTTCAACCCGTTAGATCCCATGTACCTATGGGAGAATCCATGAAGCGTCAGTCCGATCGAGTAGTACTCTCACTTAGCGTTACCTGGAGGCAAGAAAGGAACCTTCGGCTGAAACATTTCCTGCCCACATTCCGAGGCAGCGAAATGAGAAATTCCACAAACAGGATTTAAAGTAATGTGTGTCGTTACTACCGCCATTATCGCCACACCCAAAGCAGACACGCAGAGAAGGCAGGTGGGCGTTGATCGACAATTGTAAACATTACACGGAACTTTTTTCACGCTCAGGAATCTTGCCCGAAGTTGCAAAGACGGCAAAGCACTATGATACATGTTTCTCTATTCCCTTTATTCTCTATTTTTCTTTCTTCCCTTCCGTTCCTTTCTTCTTATTGTTAATGTTGGTACAAACAAAAGCGACAAATAATCAAGAAAAAATCCAACTCTCCCATTCCTTCGGATCTAACTTTTCTCTTCTGAACGTTACTGATAACGTTAGTTGGAATATTGTACCAAAATAGGAGTTTACAATACAGACAACACGACATCTGATTAGCTGATACGAACTCCGCTCGATTATTCATGCTTCAAATTAATTATCTCGCGCAACGTTGCTTGTTCTTTCTTAATTTTCCCTCCTTTTCGAATGCCGTCACACGTGGAGACCGATTCTTGTAATGAAGTGTCTGTCCTGCGCAGGTGGCCCAGCGGTTCATAGTTTTTCGGACACAGCTACTGACTCAGTGACTGCGGCCACAACTCTTCTCTTAGTGTGTGGTAAATTTTGCAGCCTTGGAGATCATGTTCAACAGCAACCTCTTCTGCTTCTCCACAACAGCATGTCGACGATGGGGAAAGATGGAGTTTTCGGTGCATGTGGTGTCAGCCTGCAGTGCCCTGTCCTCAGTCAGAAGACTGTTCACCTGTTTCGGCTGTTGCGTCCGGTACAGAGATTCGATGATGATCATCTCAGCAGAGAAGACTTCATTGTCTTGTTCTGCTCCCATTTTGGCTAGTTTGTCAGCTTCTTCATTCCCGTATATTCCACAGTGTGATGGAATCAATTGCAGTTGTTCTGGGAATTTTATATTAAGTGCCTTTTCTCTGTTTTTAATCCTTCCAATCTGCACACTATGAATTCGAGTTTCTTTTTATTTGCGTGCTTTTCAGCACAATCTACTTCAGAATTGTTTCAAGTGGATGCCTTTTTATAGTCCTGTAGTATTTTATTCACTTTGCAGTGCACTACATTCTCCTTCCAAACCACATAGTCGATAAAACTCGGCACACCATTTCATGTTGTACAGTGTGCTTCTCTTCCTCCAACTATGAAATGTTTAAGGCATCTGCTTGATAATTTCCTAGACTAGTCTTCATAGTTCTCTGCTCACACTGAAGAGTGACACACGCAGTTGGGGCCGCTCGTTGTCCCCCTTAACAGCTGGAACCCCTGGTTAAATAAGTAATAGTACAGACACACGTACACATGATATAGCAAAATAAACTGGCTTTATTAAAGATTGGATGATGAACACACCAGCCTCTCTCCTTAGTTTCCAAAGTCACACAGGGAGGGAAGGCTATACATGCACACAGTGGTCCACAGCTCTGAACTTGCAGGCGCAACTGGCAGCGACCCCACAGAGTGGTGGTGCAGAGTGGGCGCGAAGCAAATCACAAGGCCAAAACGGACAGGTTGCACACAGACCAGCGTGGGCAACAATTTCAACAAATCTTATAAAGACAATTTTACACAAATCCGATCAATTCTGTTCAAGCGAGTTTTCGGCTGATATCAATCTAGTTTCAATTTCTTTCTCGCTTTTGTTTTTCTTTTTTTTAAAGTCTCTCTCGACATTATTAACGCTGTAACACGCATGAGATCAACTTTCAAGAAACGCATCATTAATCATCAGATTGTGAACAAACGGCATGTGCTTACGTTGCATGCAAAAACGCTTGCAAATGTACAGGTACGGTTGGCTGCTGTTCTGTAACGAAACAAGTGAGACAGCGAAAGCGAGTTTCTCCTGACTCAAATTGTAGGCATGGAAACAACATTTTCCCCCAAAAGATTGAACGCAGTGTAAATCAGCAACGCTTTCTAAACCCACTGTGGGTTCATTGCCTTGTATTTTACATAACAACACACTCCCAGAGAAGATAAACCGGCGCCTACTTGTGCAGCTCACTTCTGTCAACTGTGAGGTATTAATTCATCAGGACTAGATGATAAGGATGCTAATGAACGATAAAAATGTTTTCGAGATGTGGTTACGACCTGATCAAAAGTAATAAGCATGCCCTTTGACCAGTCTCAAGCTAACATTGGTCACAAAACTGGGGGCCACTTACCATGAATCTATCAGGAAATCTGTCCTCATTTGAGCGCTTTCAACATCACAGAGCAACAACGATCAAACCATGCCATGTGCACCATCAGGTAGTCACACAAAACTGCAACCATTTCTAGTCGAGCAATCAAGACACTTTCCTTTCAAGAAGGACTTTTTTTTCTTTTCTTCAAGAAACATGACTTGGTCAAGGAATTACGTACAACTTATCTTTATATCAAATGGTATTATCAAATGCAGCCTATGTGATAAAAGGGGGGGGGGGGGATGCTATGAATGATTCCCATAAATAAACCTCTATAACTTTATATATATATGTGTGGTCCACAAGGAGCAAGGCATCTGTCCTGGAAACAAACACCTAGCCCGGAGAATGAAGAGGTATTTCCATACAATCGTAACGTTCTCCAATATATGCAACGTTTGTCACAGACGTCTAAGCAAACCGTTCTATGAACTGGTTTCTGTTCCACTCTAGGCATGTACATGTATATCATATAATAAACTCTGTGATAGATAACAATGCATTACTGGGTGAGCAAGCTGGATGATACACGGGTTGCCTGAAATAAATAACGGCCGATTTCTACACTGGATGCGGGACCGAGCTATTTAAAAGGGAAAGAGGCCCCAGTAAAGCACAACACAGAGGGGTCGTTAGGTACACACACCCCAGAGACAGTAGCACTACCAAGGTCACTGGCTGAAAAGCCCATGAGATCATGAGATTGCCGTTCAGTGCAGCCCTTTCCAGATGGTTTCAAACGTCACCTCATGGCCAGGCTCTTGTTAGTGGACAAAGCTGAGGCAATCGTTCCATATCAGCCTGGATGATAGTCTCAACATATTCAGCCGAGTCTATTATATAATTTCCTTACATCGTAGACCAACACGGCCGTTGAAATATGACTGCCCTTTTTTATTATGTGCCTCATGGCTGCAAATTTTGTAAATGGTTTCAGCCTGATTTGGCCATTTTGCAAAACTTGCAGATATTTTTCTTATAGGTTGAAAACTATCTTATGCACAAATTATTTATTTTAGAAAAGCCAAATCATCAGATTTGAGTTCAGATTTATTTTACAAGAAGTATAAATCCTGCAATGCTGTCCTGAATTGGCTATCCTAATACACAATTATTGAAGAATCGAGAATTATCCATCACATCAGGCTAATTCAAGGATTACCCAACTTGAATGGAACTATCGCACCGTTTAGGGACCATTACTGCACAGTGACCCTGCTTGGTTCCATTTAGGAACTTTTGAGACCATCTAGGAATTGTAAGCGAAATATACACCACAGAGTCCAGAGGAATGGACTATAATTTCAAAATCAATCAGGCAAAAGATATTCACTGGTTTTCTCAAATCTGAGATCTTATCTAGGTAAACTAGATTGAGGCTTCTACATTTTAAGCATAGAGAGCTTAAGGAGAACAAAAATGTACATGATTAATGACAAACTTCCAACAAATGAAGACCACTTTACAAATTTCATGAAAAGAAATTCATTGAGAATCTTGCATCTACAAAAGGATTTTCTCTTAGAAATGAACACAGCACTTTCTTTTGGCCTTGCAACACATACTTTGTTTTCCTGTCTGACCATACTTGGACAATTGCACACAAAGATGATGCCTCTGCAAAAAAAAATATATCAACTTCAACCACACAAATAATTCCACTGGTCAGGTTTATAGATATAGAAAAGAAAAAAGAATAATGCAAAAACGATAACAAAATATTCATTGGCAACTTAATCAAAGTGAACCAAACTAGTTCCATATTGATGCAAGCAAATAGTATGTATTCTTGTACAACAAATTTACAGGATCGGAGTATTTCCAATAACTTTGGTTAGCAGTGGAAACAAATGAAATCCACAATGCCCAGGAGTGAACAGTTCTTTAAGAATACCAGCCTTATCTAAACTGCCTGAGTCAATAAACTTACATTTACAGATAAAAATCAATACTTAATAGCAAAACTAATCCATATTCCTCTGAAAATCATAAACGGCATCTGTTGATGAGATCAAAATGATATTTGACAGATTTTTATTAAAATTTTGGAATGTATCAGCTGAGCATGTAAATAAAATGCCATGCCCTGATGTCAACATTTATAGTAACAAGTACTCTGTGATCAGAAAAAAATCCCCAAAAATCAACAAGCCATTTGTGTTCAAACAGGGGTACTCTGATCAAATCTCAACAGGAAACACAGTCTACAAAATGACATGTCGACAGTGCAGGAATGTCCAGATTCAATGGCAACCTTAGCGAATATCAACCACCATATCAACTGACATTCGGCAAATAAGGCAGAGCATCACATCACAGCTGGCAAAAGTCTTCATCAACAATGAGTGCACAATTCTTAAAAGGAAAACAGGACAGAACATCAGCACAGAATGCACAATATGGCAACAGTAAGTCTGTACAATACATTTCTCTGTCAAACCTCGTCTTTCCCACATCTTTCGCACTCAAGATAACACTGTCAATTTCATTTCGATGCATCTTTTCCTCATCAACTGTTCACAATCTCCGAAAAAGGAAATCTGTTGCAGTTTTAGTACCTATGCAAGCTCATACATTTTCAGTGTTTTTCTTGTCAACTATAACAACAAACCATCAAGTGTAGCAGTGGAAAATAAAACAAGAAATTTTTATCAGTACAATATAAGGAGAGGAAAAGGGAAAAGTGTTCACTTTTATGCTATGCATACATTTCTGTACAGGCATCCATATAATATGAAATGCAACTGATTTTACTCCAGTGTTGTCAAGCGGTAAACTATTTATTGAAATATCCTCACTATGAGTACTACTATGCTTGACAACCATGTCAAACATCTGGCTGAATTTAGTACTAGAAACTCTGTATTGATGCACGTTTTACCATCATGTTTACCTTTTGCCTTAAACATGAAGTAGATATGGATCTTCTGTAGCTATTCTTTATCAATGAGTTGTCTCATACAGGACTTGCTCCAAATGCCCTATCAGTAGAGCAAGTTGCCCAGTCCAGCTCAGATATCACCATTTACTGCCTCAGGTTTGGAACATTCTTGTGCTTTTGACTACTAAGCACTGAACTTAAAGTAGCACTATTTTTTCCTGGTGCTTGTGAACCACATGAGTCACCTAGAATTGGGTATTTCAGCAACAACTGTAAAATATATAACCAACTGAGCATACATGATAAGCTTCTTTTTTTTGTTGTTGAAAAATTCTTTTTCACTCTTAGATGCTTAGGATTTTCTGGCATTTCTTAAAGAGCCGATTTTGTCAATAAAAAGGTTAGAGAGACAAGCCATTCTTAATCTACTTTTATCCCTACTGATTTTTTTATCTCAGTAGTATGGCGTACATTTAAACTAAGCAGTGCAATTAGCAAGGGGGTTACTGTCATCCAACACAAAATTCACTAATAAGAAAATCTTCCTGAGATGGCCCTATGACTGAACTGCAGGGGGTGATACAACAACTCAGCAAAAGCAGATTTCAGCTGCACAAGGGAGAATCTTAATTGCATCATTGCAAGCGCACCTTCAACATCTCCCAGGCATTTCCTCTGCTTCCCCTTGCTCTGGGATAGTGTGTTACTATCATCTCCACTCTTGCAACAGCATATAGGCAATGCAGGTTCTATCTCTCTCTCTCTCTCACTGGCCCCAGGGAGGTGATGGCAGGGCAGTGCAGGCATGCAGGCAGGCAGGCATGGGAGTGTGTCCTTGGAGACAAGCCTGCTTCAGCAGCCAGGATGCACAACACAGGTACAGAGGGTGAGCAAGCAGGGGGATGCTGTGCAAGCAGGGGATGGGAGAATCTGCAGCTAGTTTGAGCTGATGCTCAGCCGGTCATCCCCAACATCAGAACTGCTGTCAGAGTTTTCAGACCCAGTCTTCACTTGCCAAACCCCAACAGTGGCATCGCTGGCAGCAAAACAAACAAAAAAACTCAAATGAGCAAACCAAAGTCAAAACAAAATATTCAAA
Source organism: Theodoxus fluviatilis (assembly GCA_034096865.1). Taxonomy (NCBI): domain Eukaryota; kingdom Metazoa; phylum Mollusca; class Gastropoda; order Cycloneritida; family Neritidae; genus Theodoxus; species Theodoxus fluviatilis. The sequence continues at coordinate 48,203 of JAWQFJ010000317.1, read as the reverse complement.
AAGTAATCGATTTCAACTCAAACACTTTTTATATTGAACAACACAAAGAAGAGGTAGACAGAAAGGAGAACTCAGGAACAACACAAAACTAATAAAGGGAAGATAAACATGGAATGACTGATGCAACAAAAAGTCAAGCATTCTACTACTGCTACTACTGCTGCTGCTGCTACTGCTGCTGCTGCAGCTACTGCTACTGCTACTACTACTGCTACTACTACTGACACAAAAGACAACAACAAAGTTAGTGCATTTAGTATGCTTTGACTTTTATTTTGGGTTGGAGTAGATGCAGAGAAAGCTGACAATGCAGAGCCGGAGAATAAGTCTCTACATATACAAGATATTTTTAATCACATACACTCACACTAGAAGCATGACAAACTCTCTCATTGAGAGGAAACCAGCTGCAGGTAGGTTGCAGAACATTAAAACTTCAAGTATAAGACAGCCTATCAGGTTAATTTTCTTGCCTTCTTGTGTAAATCAGTTTCAGTATCAACAACTTTTTAAAATAAAGAAAATATCATTATTGTACTAGGTTGCACAGCAAAGTTCTATGCCACACAAAGGTTGCACTTTATTGTATTGCATAGTATTGCATTACATTACATTGTATTGTACTGTTTTGTACTGAATTATACTGTGGGCTCTTGTGTCTCAAGCTGTTATACAACTCTTCCTCACATCCACCTTTCCAAAGTCTCCAAGTAGTGATCCCAACCCTATGTTATTTCATCCTTGCAGAGAATCTGTAAATTCAGGCCAGCAGCTAGTCAGCTCACAAAGTAAGACCCCAATTTTCAAGACATGTTAACAGAGCAAACAGGTCATGCTTTCATTGAGAGTAGTTTTTTTTTAAATAAATAAAATACAAAAAAGGATAACAAATGTTAGTGTATTAAAACACTACTTTGATGTATATAAATATTTCAGAATATCTGGTTCCAAATATTGGTCACTGGAGGGGAAAAAAATGTAAGCAAAGGGGTAAGTATGCTCTTTTCGTTTACTTTATTTTTAACTGCTGCTAAAACAAGCAAAAAGTTAAAGTTTTTCCCCCCGCCTGCATGCAAGACAAGAGTTTCACATGGAACAAGTTCTGGGGATAAGTATAAGGCACTACTTTGAGAGAGGGTAATGTTTATATTGTTGAAGATATTGGAAGGTAAAGCAAAATGTTGCCAACACTTGTTGCTTTGCACTATTTCAAACTACCAGTGATTTTAGATCTAATGCATCTGCTATGGCAGTTTTTAATACCAAAAAACATCAATTTGCAATATTCATGAAAAGAGCAAGACAGGTGCCCATTTAGTGCATTTCAATTCTTTAGTCTATGAGAAGAATGTGCAATACAAATTTACTACTAAAAGCATAATACATGTATTCAAAGCCACAGAGATTTTCCTACAGCTATTAGTGTCAAAAGATAGACACTGACTTAGGTTATGATATATATATATCAGTAGAAGAGACCACATCTTTTTGGGTAACAACTTCCCAACAATTTAAAGAGTTATTAGAGTCAACAGATAAATTTTATCCTACTCTAATGATCATCACAGAGTCTTAGTAATGAAAGCTCAACAAGACAAGTCAGTTTGGCACTCAATACCTAGAAGGGAATGGAGTAAAGTTGACTGATGTTTTGGCCATTATTTATAAAAATATACACCAACACACAATATCTGCATACATTTACTAAGACCAATAGTGACATCACATCCCTGATCGCAATATGAGTACCATATCACAGCTTGAGATCCGTCAGACCAACCTCTCTATGAGACTTGTGTCCTATACACAGGACTGAAATCAACTGCCCTTAATTAAATAACAGGCATCCTAATGTCATCTTTGCTCCATGATTGTTCCACTCTCATTCCACACCATCCATCAAGACGAGATGCACTCAACTATCACTCTAATGCATGCACTCTATGTGCACGTGTCCCACAACAACTACAAGCAAGCTTTGAATAAACCACAGACAGCAAGTCAGAAATAACAAACATTACGGGCGATTCTTTCTGACCAAAGCAACACACATAGGCAGGAGTATCCTTAGCAATAGCAGTTAGTTGTTCCCCTGAGAGATTAACATGGAAAGCACTAGTTGCTGGCAAGGAAAGGTAGGAGCTTGGTCTTCTAAAGGAGTTAAACATCTTCATCGACACTTCCACATTTTCACGCCAGGCTCACTGCAATGAACACAGAAGAGGTTATTAGTGGTGCTGCAAATTCTTTAGTTAGTGCAACTCAAGCTAGTTGAAGTGTCATTACATAGTTCAACACAGCAACTTCCATGAGCAGAAAATTCAAACTGTTTCTGTGGACAAATGAAGACATTACCTTCTTGTAGGTATAGAAAAAACAATACAATCAACAAGTCTTCCATCGATTCTACACTGGAAGCAGTTTGAGATTTCAACTTTTTCGAAGTCCTCATTAGTCAGCTTGACGCACACTATGATATACTCAATACATGTTGATAATTAGGATCATCCTTTCAAAAAACACTGAGTATTAATGGTGGGATGCCAACACATTATCAAAGTTGATAAGTTCCAGGCATAACTTTTAAATAAGTAATCATTCTGTGTATCACCAACATTTACAATGAGCAATATATTTGGCATAACTTCTTGAGAGGAATTTGTTCAACCTTTGCATTGTCATATTAATGAATAATGTTCCAAACATCATGGGTCAGTGCATTGCATAAACTATGCAGTAGTACCATATAAGTTATCTACTTCATATGGTATATCTATGGATAATAAACCTCTTTCTAAATCAAAACACAACACTGACTTTCAAAAGTTATTCTTCTTCAGATACAAATAATTATTCATTACTTTACAGCTTGCTCCGAGCTGCATATGCCAAAATCAAACATTGCTTCATTTCCTTTGAATAATCCATGAAATTCAGAAACTACAATGACTACATGTGCAGGCAACACTCCTCATGCAGAGCTTGTGAGTTATGTTAGAGTGAAAGAAGACAGACTGAAAGTCATCAACACAATGTCAGTTATTGAAAAGCTTGTTAATACACTAATCATCATGCCAAACAAATAGTAACCATCAATAAGAGGTAAGGAGAGACTCAGAGAAAGGGGAGATTTTATCACAAAGGAATAGCAGCACAAGAACACTGACAAATGGAGGAGATAAACATAGAATGAATTCAATACAAGGCATGAGAATTACACACACTCATATACAAAGCGAACGATGGAAATATATAGAGACATCCACAGCAAGTGCAAAAAAATTGCTGATACACACAATAGACTTCAAGACAAAAATAATTTGTCAAATGCAAAAATGAAAAAAAATCAAGCAATGAAATAAGAAGTGGATCTGTATTTAGGAACAATATGGCAGGCACACAAATGAAATGAAATCGAGAAACATGGTAGATCACATTTTAAAATGAAACATAAAAAATTAGTCAACAAAAGATGCAACAAAGTAGGACAGACATCTATAAATGATTTAAGTCCACAGATACTGAAATCAACAGTCACAACCACAAACACCTGCAGCTGCATACAGAACTGTCAACCATGCAGAGAGAGCCCTTCGAGACCAGAAACCCAAACAGAACAGACAACATTTCACAAGTGCAGAAGTCCAGAAGAAGTCAACAATGCAGGGCAGTAAAAGATTACACAGACAATCCATCAAGGCAGACAAGAGGTAGACAACAGAGAGAGAAGACAGAGGCAGACAACAGAGGGAGAAGACAGAGGCAGACAACAGGGGCAGAAAACAGAGGCAGAAGACAGAGGCAGACAACAGAGGGAGAAGACAGAGGCAGACAACAGGGGCAAACAACTGAGGCAAACAAGAGGCAGAAAACAGAGGCTGACAACAGAGGGAGAAGACAGAGGCAGACAACAGAGGCAGAAGACAGAGGCAGACAACAGAGGGAGAAGACAGAGGCAGACAACAGAGGCAGAAGACAGAGGCAGACAACAGAGGCAGAAGACAGAGGCAGACAACAGAGGCAGAAGACAGAGGCAGACAACAGAGGCAGAAGACAGAGGCAGACAACAGAGGCAGAAGACAGAGGCAGACAACAGAGGGAGAAGACAGAGGCAGACAACAGAGGCAGACAACTGAGGCAGACAACAGAGGCAGAAGACAGAGGCAGACAACAGAGGCAGAAGACAGAGGCAGACAACAGAGGCAGAAGACAGAGGCAGACAACAGAGGCAGAAGACAGAGGCAGACAACAGAGGCAGAAGACAGAGGCAGACAACAGAGGCAGAAGACAGAGGCAGACAACAGAGGCAGAAGACAGAGGCAGACAACAGAGGCAGAAGACAGAGGCAGACAACAGAGGCAGAAGACAGAGGCAGACAACAGAGGCAGACAACAGAGGCAGACAACAGAGGCAGACAACAGAGGCAGAAGACAGAGGCAGACAACAGAGGCAGAAGACAGAGGCAGACAACAGAGGCAGAAGACAGAGGCAGACAACAGAGGCAGACAACTGAAGCAGACAAGCGGCAGAAAACAGAGGCAGACAACAGGGGCAGACAACTGAGGCAAAAAACAGAGGCAGAAGACAGAGGCAGACAACAGAGGCAGACAACAGAGGCAGAAGACAGAGGCAGACAACAGGCAGAAGACAAGAGGCCAGACAACAGGGGCAGACAACTGAGGCAGATAAGAGGCAAAAAACAGAGGCTGACAACAGAGCAGTGAGGAAGTCTCTGATACACAAAGGCAGACCAGAGGTAGAGGCAGACATAACAGCAGGCAACCAAGCAGGATATGGAGACAGAGACAGGCATCTACAGAGGACAGTGGTACTGACTTGGAGGCAGTGAAGACACAAGTGGAGTTGGTGGCGATAGCATTGATGTGGCTGGAGTGAGCCCGGATCTCCCCTGCAGGACTGCAGTCTTCCATGTTCCACAGCTTCAGGAAGCCGGCACGACAGCCACTCACTAGCAGGTCCCGGCCAGGCATGAAGTCTAGTGCACACACCCAGTCTTTGTGTGCAGAATTCACATGCTGCAAAGAAGAGGGAAATAAACGCATATATGACCACTGCACTGATGCAGATGAGCACAAATACTTGCCCCACCCATCCTCCAACACAAGTATGTATATTAGCACATGTAAGTAAATCTTGTCTATGTCCAAGTGTGGCTATCTGTATGCATGCATGCATCTGTACATCTGCTCAAGTGTCAATGCATGCTGCCTGCATGTGAATGCATATAGTCACAATGGCTGACATCCCCTCACCCCAACCCACCCTCTTCCTCTCTCTGTCTCTCTCTGTCTCTCTCTGTCTCTCTCTCTGTCTCTCTCTCTCTCTCTCTCTCTCTCTCTCTCTCTCTCTCTCTCTCTCTCTCTCTCTCTCTCTCTCTCTCTCTCTCTCTCTCTCTCTCATCCAAAGGATCCACTCTGCACAGGCACAAAACTGGCTGAAGATGCAGGCATTCACTGTTCACACTGCCCATTCTCTGGCCAGAGGGGCAGATCAGGACTGACCTGTTTGAGAGTCCGTGTCTCCAGATCCCACTTCTTGATGCACATGTCCCGAGACCCTGAGAAGAGCATGCGGTTCATGACAGCCAGGGACTGGACTCCGTCATAGTGAGGTGGGGTCAAGTTGTACTTGGGTGAGATCACTCCAGCCGCATCCACTATTACTTCATACATCTGGAAATACATAGCAAAACTCCATAGTCAAAAAGCCAAGCAAACACACACACACACACACACACACACACACACACACACACTCACACACACAATGAGATTAATTTGCATCACTGCATTGATAGAGACAATAAGAGAAGAAGGATAGGTGGGAAAGTGCCAAATCTGAAGACCATGCATCCTTACATTCTTTCAAAAACTCAGTTAATAAGAATCATAACCACACAAAAAAGTGAAGTAGTGGGGGAATATTATAGATTGTGCATTCCTCAAATGATGTCTTGTACTTTAAAACTGAATAATGTATATCATGACAAACAATGAACATTCTTAAAAAAACCTTGAAACTAATAACCTCAATTTTTAACATGTTGACTGAATGCCTGATTGGCCACTTATCCTTTACAGAATGCAGCAGCAAGAGAGACAAGAGGGAAAACGTTGAGAGCTTGGTGCTAAAGATGCAGACTCTTGGAGACTTTGCTGAGACTAGGGGACATGGAAACTGAGTGGCTATGGCGATACCCACCTTGATGTAGTGGTCCTTGGATCCAGCGATGACCATGTTGGTCCCATTCTGCCAGTCCAGGGCCAACACCATCACTGCAGCATTGGTGCCACTGCTCAGTTTGCCCATCGAGTGGAACCTGCATCAGCACAGAGACATACACTGCACCTCTGTCCAGAAGTTATAGAGCCTATTGCTGCTTGAGGCTAGCAGTAGCAGTGTTCAAAGCCACATGGACCCCGCAGTTGAATCTTCGAGCTAGGTGCTTAAGGTAAATCATATTACCCAGGAGTAGAACCTGGTACTTGTGAGGGCAGTGTTGCTACACTGTAGTGTGAGTAATCCTTCTATGCAACCTGGAGCCAGCTTAGAGATGTATACTCCCCAGACAGAGGAGATGGTGCTAGCACCCGACTGTGTATCATATCTATCATGGCGTTTGTTGTCAGGCGCCAGCAAAGTAGAACTGAAAATTTACTACGAGAAGCAATACCTGTACTTTTCTTTTATTCTCTGGGCAACTACCACAAGCGTTTCCTCTTCTGCTCTTGCACAGCCATGTCCTCACAAATCTACGAAGGTTATTTGTAGCCTAAACTAAAACTCTTCCATTCACATATCATTTCCACAGAATTTCTTCTTTAAATTGCATTTATGTAAGAGGAAAATCAAAAGCATGACAATAATTCCCAAATAGAAAGGTGACAATTTGATGAAGTGTATCAGTACAATTTTTTCTACACACAACAAGAGGTTTCCCAATGAGAGAGAGAGAGAGAGAGAGAGAGAGAGAGAGAGAGAGAGAGAGAGAGAGAGAGAGAGAGAGAGAGAGGGGGGGGGAGGAGGAGTAAGAGAGATTGTGTGTGTGTGTGTCTGTGTGTGTGTGTGTGTGTTTTGATGACCATACAACTGAGGGCCTGAGAGAGAGAGGAAGGGAATGGCTGAGAGACAAACAAAATGGAAATGTAGATAAAATGTTGCAGAAACAAAGGACAATTATCATTTCTGCACATACAGCACTCAATAGACAACTGCTTTTAACCCATTCATAATGGCTGTGACCAAGATGTCACATCTATAACTTTCTTCATAAGATTTTATCAAAATTTTGCATTTCTGGGGATACTAAAAACTGAGCATTAGACAAGATGATACTTAGTTTGCATTGCTCAGAATGTGAGGTTTCCAAATAGCGTTTATTTTTTAAGATAAAGTTCATCTATTGTAGGAGGGTAGGGGGTGGGGGGGAAAGGAGACAGTCAAACTTGTCACTCTCTTTGTGCCAAAATGTCAGCTGGTAAATGGTCAGGAAAGACCTACCTTCTAATGTCCCATATCCGAACCATGGAGCCTGTAGCACAGTAGAGGGCCTGCCCATCGTAACTGGGAACAATGTCGTAGATATAGTGCTCACCGGGAGAAAGCTCACACTGCCGAGACTTGCTCTCACCCAAGTCTCCATCCACTGTCAGACCAGAGGAACTGGAAGAGGCAGAATTCAGCAATACAGACTGCTGCCATGTATTGGCATTTGAATAACGGTATTAACTTCGGCAAATGAGTTGGATAGGCAAGTAAAGATGTCAACAAGATGGAGTTACTGTTTTATGGAAATGTTCCTCTTGCATTATCAAATAACTTTCACAACCTTTACTGGCAAAGGAATGAATCCCAACTGCCATCAATCTAATGAGAGCAGAATTCAGTTGATACTGTCCAGTTACAGTTAATGTGGGGGCATCAAGCAAATCAGGCCACATATTTCATTCTACTGCTTCTCCTCTACAAGATTTCATACACAATTCAATGGAGATTATTGAAAATATTCAGAATGGAAGTACCCAGCAACATTTTGTAATTATCAAGCAGTTTACAAGAAGATGAAAGTTTTCTCGTCTAATTGCAAGTTGTAAAGAAAATATTCCTTTCAATCAATCCATTAACAAAGATAAGCAACCAACCAATCAAACTAACAACCACACAGCCAACCAACAAATCAACTTGTCCACCAATCACTTACCCCACTCCACCAACTACAAAACCCACCCTCCACACCTGTATCCAAACCAACCAGCCACCAACCCACACCACCCACCCTACCCACTGACCCACCAACCCACCCCACCCATCGACCCACACCACCCACCGACCCACTCCATCCACCCACCGACCCATCCCACCCACCCACCGACCCACCCCACCCACCAACCCATCCCACCAACACACACCATCCACCGACCCACTCCACCTACCAGCACACACCACCCCCAACCCACACCACTCACCAACCCATCCCACCCACCAACATGCACAACTTACCTACCCACCCCAGCCACCAACACACAACACCCACCAACCCACATCATCCTCAATCCACACCACCCATCAACCCACCCCACCCACCAACACACAACACTCACCAGCCCACACCACCCTCAACCCACACCACCTGTCGACCCACCCCACACACCAATCCTCCGTCGTCCTGCTTGTGTACACCCACCTAAGTGTCTTGACACAGTTGGCAGTCTTGACACGGACATCCCACACCTTGATGAAGGACTGTGACACAGTGAAGACCATGCGGTTGCTCTCTACATACTTCACTTTGACAACATTGTTGGGATGGTCTGCAAAGTTCATGACCTCCTTCCCCGTGGCCAAGTCCCAACCTTTGGCTGTTCGGTCTGTGCAGGAAGAGTGAGAGTGAGAGTTAGAGAGAGTGAGATGGATGTTCATTGAAATGGCCTGTTATCGTCATACCCCCAGCAGTTGTACCGACTTTGTAATGCTAGTTACAGGATGGTCTGAATGTTTGATAATTGTTGAATCTCAGGCTTCTCAGTATTACTTTGCCTGCTTCAAATGACATCTCCATAAGTATTTTTGGTTTTCCTCGTGGGTACACCTGCAATCTAACCTTAATCTGTCATGAAAAGATAGTGTGCCTTTTAAAAGCTTTTTTTAAACAAAGAAATGCCTTCTGGAATTTATTTTTTCTTTCAATTCATGCAAAAATCAATCCCCAACATTCAAAATGCCACAGATATGATATAAAAGATGAAAAACAATTAGTATTTTAATCATTTTCACTATACCTACCATGCTGCCAAACTTCGCCTTGCTATTGTTTTTTTTTAATACCTCTTGATCCTACATAAGTTCACTCTATTGTAATTCTAAATCATTCCACATATATATAAACAAACACATCCATTTTGCTAAATGCTAATGCTGACACATGTTGACAATGGCTCATTCCTCAAAATATCTTGCAAGGCGTAGGCAACGCGGCCCTGGCCAACCATGGCAGAACTACCAGGGGTTACCTACCCTTGCTGCCAGTGAAGAGGAGCTGGTCCGACGCACACACTGAGAGGACTGCCTTGGAGTGGCCTTCCGCCACATGCATGCAGGCCAGGGGAAAGCCCTTCACTGAGGTGGGCCTGCTCATGGGCAAAATCAGCCCCCTGTGGTGGAGAGAAGCAGAGGCCAACAATCAGTCCAACTCTCACTCTTGAATCTTTTGAAATCTGACAGAATGGGAAACAACACTTTTTGCTCTGAAAGTTGTGAACATGAGGCATGCTTGGATCCCAAGGACAACCTGATCACAAACCACGAGTCAAGGGGCAGGATACAAAAAGATACATCTACCGTCTTTCATGTTTCTCTAATCAATGTAGTGCATTTCATTCATCACCACATCAGCTAACCTTCTTGGTATCATATGCAACGTGAATAAGTGCACAAATGAGAATACAGATCAGTGTTGGTTCTTTCAGGGAAGTCAGCCAACACCATAGGGGCTCATGATGCAACCCCACAATTACAGAAGCTAAAGTGCAAGTCATGCACTAAGCATTTTAGGACTATTCCTCCTCTCACTCCTCTCTGAATTAGTCTCTGTCTGTCTGTCTGTCTGTCTGTCTGTCTGTCTGTCTGTCTGTCTGTCTGTCTGTCTGTCTGTCTGTCTGTCTGTCTGTCTGTCTGTCTGTCTGTTTGTCTGTGTCAGTCAGTCAGTCAGTCTCCCCCTCCCTCCCTCACACACACACACACATGCATACACACACACACACACACTCACACATGCACTTACACACACACGCACTCACACCCACATACCATCTCCAAAACCTCATACCTTCATCCCTCATATCCAAGTCACCCCCTCCCTCTCTCTCTCATACACACACACACACACACGCACACACCATCTCCAAAACCTTATCCCTCAGACCAAACCCTCTTTTCTACCCATTCCCGCACCACACTAACACCTCCACCTTCTATTCCCACTACAGGGGTGTCCAAACCAAGGACTGCTGGGGGCAAGCCGCCACCTTGGGTTAGGGGGAGGTACCTGTTAGGGATGGGGGAGTTGGACTGCATGTTAGTGAGGCGGGAGAAGACGTTTTCGTCCGAGGAGCGTTGGCTTCGCCGAGACATGGTGGGCGAGCCAGGGGGTGTGGCCTCGGAGGGGATGGTCATCTCCCTGCAACATAGCAGCTGCTGCTACATCCTGACTACATCAAGACTCAGGGATGCTGCTGTCTGCAAAACATGCCTGGGCTTGTCATGCATCCTTCCACCGACAGCATGCACCACTAGCCTGTTGCCATCTGCCCTCTGGGGGAGGTTGCAGTGAAGGTGGTGGAGATAGAAATGGAAATGTCTTCTGTCAGTTTTACAGCAAACACACTTTGCTCAATGCAAACTTAAGAGTTGTGTTGATACGCATGAGTGGTGAAGTATCTCAGTGGATTTGAAGGTTGTGAACGTTCAGAAGATCCTATTGGGCGTGATCTGTTTGAGTTAATGAGGGGAAAGGGGAATTAATGTATCTTTTATAATAGTCAAAAGATGAACCATTCAGTGAAAATTTGTGATATGGTCACATGTCTGTAGCTTCTGAATCTATTAGTAAATGCAGAAGGTACCATCACCATGCCTCACCATCATCCACCAAACCAGCACCAAAAAACTCTGTGAAGCCTCTGCTATGGCTAGCATTGAATGCAATTGATACTCTCTCGTTGGTTAAAATAAAGGTGTTTATCTAAACTGCTGCTGCAGAGAAAAAGGCAATCAACAGTCTAATTCTTAACAGACTGCATTCCTTGTGTTGAATTCAAAGTAGTGTCCAATGCTGTTCATAACAGAGGCCTCTTGGTCTGTCAAATGCAACTGATCCAATGAGTCATTTCAATACACTTCAAGGGAAAGCCAGGTATAACTTAGAAACCAGCTCAGTTAAATTTCAGCTCTGTGTGTACTTGATCCATGTTGTTTCCACTCGAACACAAAATGTCATATTTGAGACAAACAAGCTACAACACATATGAAAGGAAAAAACACTTCACAACACAACACAACACAACACAACACAACACAACACAGCAAAGCACAACACAGCACATCACAACTTTCTCAGCAAGAACATTTCTTTTATTATGTCACATTCTCCATAATTTATGTACGTTCAGTATGCTTCATGTTTATCCAAAAACTTATATAACAAGTTTAAAACCAACACATGCTCACACACGTGCACACACACATGCATGCATGCATGCACAAACACATGCATGCATGCACACAAGCAAGCACACATGCATGCACACATGCATGCATACAAACACACACACACACACCTTCATCAGCAGTCATTTGTATGTTGAAAGAGTCCACAACTTGACTGCTAAAGAAGAAACACAACTCTCTTTCTCTCCCCCCCTCCCCCCCTCTAAACACACACACACACACACACACACACACAAACACACATTAACAAGAAGGGCAAAGCCCATACGACTCACATGCTTGACCTTGACCTTTGCATGACCTTGACCTTCAGGTGCCCTTCAAGGTCAAGGTCAAATAACTAAACCTAGCAATGACATCATACACTAAGAAATGCTTTACACATTTTTCCTACCAAAATACATGTGACCTTGACCCAAGGTCAAGGTCATCCAAGGACATGCAACACAAAGCTGTTAATTCAAGACATAGGAAGCACAATGGTGCTTATTGGCACTTTCTACCATGAGATATGGTCACTTTTAGTGGTTCACTACCCCATTTTGGTCACATTTCATAAGGGTCAAAGTGACCTTGACCTTGATGATATGTGACCAAATGTGTCTCATTATGAAAGTATAACATGTGCCCCACATAATTATTAAGTTTGAAACAGTTATCTTCCATAGTTCAGGGTCAAGGTCACTTCAAAATATGTATACAATCCAACTTTGAAGAGCTCCTGTGACCTTGACCTTGAAGCAAGGTCAACCAAACTGGTATCAAAAGATAGGGCTTACTTTGCCCTATATACCATATATAGGTCAGGTATCCAATCTCAAAAACTTCAGAGAAAATTGAGAAAATGGGAAAAATTGCTGTTTTTAGACAACATTTATGGCCCCTGTGACCTTGACCTTGACGCAAGGTCAAGTCACTATGAATGTTTTTTGAGTCCTTGTCATCATACACCATCATGCCACATTTGGTATTGGTAGACTTAATAGTCTCTGAGAAAAATCCAACGTTAAAGTTTTCGGACGCCCGGACGCCCGGACGGACGAAACGGGTGAGTACATAGACTCACTTTTGCTTCGCATGTAAGTCAAAAATCCTCTTGTTTATATTTTCCACTCAAAATCGTACTGTCACTTTTTGACTCCCTCGCCTTCCCTCCTCCATACCCCCATAATGGAGGGCGGGGGTGCGAGAGGTGAGGGGCAAAAAAAAGGGGGGGGGGGGGGGGGGCCAAGTGATAAATTGCTCCACGAGCGTTCATGTATCGAATGTTCCCAGGAGGCTGTGAGCATGGAATCCAATATCCCTCCTTGGTCCGTTTAAGGCGTACAAAGAAACTCCATGATCGAGAAACCCAGGCACGCTCCTGCCCAACACTGAAAGTGCACGCATGGCCGTAGGCATGCGATTGTTTGTACATGCTTGATTAGGCCGTGGTGGGGTTATCGCTGACAAGGCGCTGTGGTTTTAGACGAGGTGTTTCGACATTTTCGTCGTTATCAGTTTGACAGATTGCAGCAATAAACGTCTCCCATTTTCATTGGCTCTGACCTCTGCCATCACAAGAACTAAAGGGCAACAGGCTTGTAGCTCATCTTATAGCTCGCTCTGTCAGCAGAAACCAACCAGCAGTGAGAAATACCGGATCAGCCGACATTCACTACGACCAAAGATTTATACGATCACCGTGCAAACATTCCTAGGAACATGAGACGAATTCTCAATCGATAGGGACGAGAAAATGTGTTTCGTTTCGCCTGCTCTCAGTCTTGTCTCTTTTTCACCCTTAGCTCACCCCAACATGCAATCTTCTTAGGACATTTTTCGGTGCAAAGCTAGGACTAGTAGGAGTGCCAGAAGCGCTCGAACGTCCTCGAGGAAATCGGACAACGTGCCAAGAATGGGGATAACTCTGAACGCCCCAAGAAATCGACGCCGATCACGCTAGGCTCCAGGCGGCGAGTCCACGCTCCGCCAATTCCACGCTAGGTGAGGCCGGACCCATGCAGGGACAAAAGGCGGGATTCGTCAAAGCTGTCTGTCGCGTTTTGCTGCCTTTTGTGTTGGCTCCCCCAGTCCCTGTTGATCGCCGGTTCGGGGAGAGGATCCTGGTCGCACACCCGCACTCGACGACAATCCTCTCGTCGCAAATCACAGCTCTACTCCTGAATCGCCCTTCCTGAGTGGCCAGCCCAAGATAACTCTGACGTAGGAGAGGGACCGATCGAGTCTCCTCTCAGGAATAAGTGGCCAGTCAGCCCGCCTATCTGCTGTCAGCTCAAGGAGGCCGCTGCTGGAAGTATTGGGTGATAGTTCACACGGATGTGTGTTCAGACCCCATCCTCTGGCTCAGATAGTTCTGATACCGCCCTACCCCTTCCAGTTGAGAGTTCCTTCGGTCAAGCACACAGTGGCCCAGTTAAGACAGTCAGCAGTGCTTTGGGTCCTCCATAGTTTTACCGGCTTCCACAGAGGAGTCCTACTGGGGTTTCAGCAGCCTTAGCACAAGTCTGGGCTTCGCACTACAGAACAGGAGTGAGCCTGAGAACAGCAAGATATTATGGCAGCTTCCTCGGTTTTCAAGCCACAACATCTAGTGAGATGCATTTACATCAGACTGACGTCTGCGACGTCGACAGACAAAGACGAAAGAGAGGACTGAAGAGAAGGTGAGTTACATCCATTTCGTGCGACAAATAGAATTTGGATTCGACTGGTACCGTTTATAAGTTGGGCTAAATCACGACTTAGGCCTGGTAAAGTTGAACTTTCATACTTTTATCGGGTTGCTTCACTTCGACATCGAGAGAGCAAGCAGCCTCGCACTGTACAGAACTGGTGGACACGAGCCAGTTAATAACCACTACCAACACCTGTCAACTCGACTAACTCAAGTATAGCGCAGTACAGAAACACGATCGCGTGGAAAACGCAAACGCCCCTGAAGTACTTACTCCCTATCCTACGACTCGAACACACCTACATGCTGGGTCAAAATACGCTTAGGAAGAGCTGAACACAGCGAGCATAATTGCCTTCATGTTTAATGTATGATCCCTGAATCTCTGGACCAACACGTCGACGGGGGGTGTACCTGTTCGATCACGACACGACGGCTCCAGAACAAACACGGAAACGTGCTTTGAAAGCTACCGATGGAGATTAAATGATAGACAGAGCACGACACAATGGAGACATATGCACAGAACAGGCCGTAACACGAAAGCTACCTCCCTAGGTCAATACACTGCATGTTGAGATGATCGCATACTTCATGCTGCAACTGCGGCAGTATACATATGAGGTGCAAGGTGTGCTGCACCCGGTCCAATTCGAAACGTCCCGATGGTAACTGTACAGCTGAGCGGTCAACCAAGAGTCCCAGGGTCAATATTTATCTACCACCAGCCCTTGCCCCGTCTGGACGCTGGTCAAACTGCTTTGAGTGGACACGGCCACAAAGGGTAAAACTCTAACGCCCTACCACTTAGCAATCAGGACTCACAGTAAATCTTGATAGGCGGGGGTAGACGAGGTGCAGAAACCCGGACCCTCCCCTACAGAAAGGAGGGAGAGAGAGAGAGTTTGCAAGCTGGAGACAAGGACAACAGGTTCCTCAAGTTCTAACCAGCGTTCCAAGATTTCCAATCACCGAAAAATTGTCTGCACCGGCAGCGACTGGGCAAGAAGCCTCGAGGACCACAGTATCTACTCTCAATTCTTTAAGCCCACTCAAAACCAAGAGGGTCCTCGACTTAATGGTTCTGATACTCTGAAAGTCCAAGGACCAACCATCAAAGGGTAGAGACAAACGCCAGAAGGATCTCTATGACGGGGTCGTTATCGAAAGGCAGTTGAGTGGCTATTTGTCGCCTGCCGCATTCCACACGATGCAGTCGTGACCAACAGCGCCTATAACGGCAGCAGGAGAGCAAAGCACAGCCAGGTCCACACAGTGCACAGCCCGACCTTGGCATCCAAGTAGGACATCTAGAACTCCAGGGGGCAGTATCGATGAAGACAGACATTCAGGTTGCCTTCAACGAGATTTATGAGCACATTCCGACACGAATTTGAGCCGCGTCTACAGCACAAAGGATGACTATTTCGCGAGACACGTCCAGCAGAGCCCGGGGGTACGGAGAGTAAACAGGCAAGTTTTCCATTCGTTTCTCTTCTTGTTCGTGCCTATTTCGAAGTCTGCCTGGGGTTATTATGCAACACGGAACGATCTGATGGCCAGGGAGACCATACTTCCTGATAATGATGAAATGAAATTGAATGCGTGCTGCCTATGCTATGACTGCCTCTTAATCGAGGCCGCCCTCGGAATTTATCGTACACGTTTTCTTTTACTGAGTGATAACCAGTACATCTATTGAACTGTAACTCGCTTATTGTTTTCCTGCATGGTACAGTATAGCACCATTGATTAAAGGGATCAAGTTGAATTCGAAGGCGAAGTGAATGAAAAGAGGAAGGGGGGGGGGAACAAAAATGTGTGTGTGTGTGTGTGTGTGGTCGGCTGAGAGAGAGAGAGAGAGAGAGAGAAGAGAGAGAGAGAAGAGAGAGAAGAGAGAGAAGAGGGAGGGAAGGGGGAGGGAGGGAGGGAGCTCGAGGGAGGGAGAGAGGGAGGGAGGGAGGGAGGGAGGGAAAGAGAGGGAGGGAAAGAGGGAGGGACAGAGGGAGGGAAAGAGGGAGGGAAAGAGAGGGAAGGAAAGAGAGGGAGGGACAGGGAGGGAAAGAGAGAGAGAGAGAGAGAGAGAGGGAGAGGAGAGAGAGAGAGAGAGAGAGAGAGAGAGAGAGAGAGAGAGAGGGAGGGAGGCGGAGGGAGGGAGTGAGGGAGGGAGGGAGGGAAGGGAGGAGGGAAAGCAGGGAGGAAAGAGAAGGGAGGGAAATAGAGGGAGGGAAGGGGATGGAAAGAGAGGAAGGAAGAGAGGGAGGAAAGAGAGGGATGGAAAGAGAGAGAAGAGATGAGAGAGAGAGAAGAAGAGAGAGGAGAGAGAGAGAGAGAGAGAGAGAGAGAGAGAGAGTGTGTGTGTGTGTGTGTGTACTGTGTATAGCAGTCTTGTGCGTACCTAGTTGTCTGCAGCCTTCTTTGTCATGAAGAATAGACCGTTGTTCATTTCCAGATGGCTGCTTCAAATGTCTGTGTGTGTGCGTGCGTGCGTGCGTGCGTGCGTGCGTGCGTGCGAGAGGGTTATTTCGCGACGTTTACTAAAGACTTCACTTTGGTTTACATAAAGCACTTCAACTTGCAACTTGCTAGTATTTCTAATGTCCAACAGATACTATGATACAATGTCAACTTAATAAATGCCGAAGAAAGAACACCCTTTCTAAATGCTATATGTAAACTGATCAGTGTTTATTACCTTTTATCATCATCATCATCATCATCATCATCATCATCATCATCATCATCATCATCATCGTTGTTGTTCTTGTTCTTTTGGGGGTGTTATATCCGTCAAAACAAACTGCATTCACACACCTGCGGACACGGAGCATGCCAACTTTGGTTAAATCGTGTCCTTGAAAAAAAGAAACCTGACATGGCAAGTCCAGGCCGACAATAGAGAGCATTACATAGGCTTGCTGTAGCTTTATTATTTTGTGTGTGCCTATTTTTGTCTGCAGAGNNNAACTTCATGTTGAAGCACTGGCTGATGAGGTTGATTCCGCTGGTGCTTGCAACGTGTCATACGTCTCTTGACGTAGTTCTCGATGTCGCGGTTCATGCCATTCCAGTACACACATGCCTGTGCTCTCATGCGACATTTCTCGATCCCGAGGTGTCCAGTGTGAATGTTCTGTAAAATGTAGTTCTGCATAGACTCTGGGATCATCACTCGGCTGCCATTGAGAACGATATCTTCTTCTACTGTCAGCTCATCTCTGAGTGACCAGTACTGTCTCATCTTTTTTGGTAGTTCCCTTGCTTTCTCAGGCCATCCTTGTACAATAATCTTTTTCAGTGACATTAGGTGTTTGTCCTTCTTTGTCTCTTCCTTCAGCTGTTGCAGGCGATTTGCTGAAAATTCAACTGCAAAGACTGATCTCTCAAGGTCAATCTCGGGTCCAGCCGTAGGGTGAAGTCTGGAAAGCATGTCGGCGACGACCACTTCTCTTCCTGGGCGATACATGATGTTCATGTCGTACTGTTGTAGGCGAAGCATCATACGCTGTAGACGAGGGGGTGTGTTCGCCAAACTCTTCTTTTGAATTTGCTCCAGGGGTTTGTGGTCGGACTCTACAGTGAAGTGTTTTTCGTAGACGTATGTGTGAAATCGTTCACACCCGAAAACAACTGCCAGTAGTTCTCTCTCTATGTTTGCGTACCGCTGCTCGGTGTCATTGAGTGCTTTGCTTGCAAAAGCAATCGGTTTTGTTGTCCTGTATCAAAGTTGCTCGAGTCCCATTTGTGACGCATCAACCTGGATGACAGCTGGTTTGTTGACATCAAAGTAGGTCAGTGATAAGTCATCACATATCATGTCTTTCACTCTCTGGAATGCTTTCTGGTGTGAGCTGTTCCATTCCCATGCGACATCCTTCTTGGTCAGCGCTCACAGTGCTGTTGTATGGTCGGCGAGATTGGGTATGAAAGGCGACATGTACTGTACCATGCCAAGAAATTGCTGTAGTTCTGTGACATTCTTTGGCGGGGGTAGGCTCTTGATCTCAGCTGTTTTTTTATGAATCTGAATGCACGCCATCAGCATCATAAATCATTTCAAAGAACTTGACTTGCTTGTGCTTGATGTAGCATTTTTCTTCGTTGAAAATCAATCCTCTTGTTTTTGCTACTTTCATCAAGTGATGCAGGTTGCGATCATGGTCCTCATCGTCCTTCCCGTAGATGACAATGTCATCTGTGATGCCTATCAATCACTCCAGGACACTGGCTGAGGATCGTATCCATCCGTTCCTGGAAGACATCTTGGGATACGTTTAGACCAAATGGAAGACGGGTGAACCTGTATCTGCCACACGGGCTGTTGAATGTGGTGAGTTTGCTTGAATCTTCGTCCAGCTTGACTGACCAGTAGCCATGTCGGGCATCTAGTTTGCTGAAGATTTTCGCTCCGCTGAACTTGTTGGTGATCTCATCCAGTGTTGGAGTCTTGTGATAAGTACGTTTGATGTTCCTGTTGAGATCTTTGGGATCCAGGCATACTTGTAAAACACCATTCGACTTCCTGCTGAAAGCTAGAGAGTTGACCCAATCAGTCGGCTCTTGGACAGGAATGATTACTCCAAGCTGCTCCATCTTTTCCAGCTCAGCCTTGATTTCAGGTACTATCTGAATGGGGTATTTTCGTGGAGGTTGGATGATGGGTTGAGCATCTTCTTTCAACGTGATGTGTAGATCTCCTGGAAAATCTCCAATGCCATCAAATCTATCAGGATATAAGCTCTTCAGCTCTTTCTCATCTGCTATGGGAATAGTATGCTGAGGCTTCATCGGCGATGCCTGAATCAGACAATGAAGAGTGACCAGTTTGAGGTGAGTGCTGCCTGGTAGGCCTAGAATAGCTGGTCCGTCTGCGTCTGTGACGTAGAACTCTTCCTGTTGCCATGGTGAACTTAAATACTTGCACGGTATAGTGATCGATCCATACTGGTTAATGACGGTGCCATTGTACCTGCAATCAGTACGTTTTTTTTCTCTGTTGTTGCTCCTGCTTTTGGATATCCATCTTTGTCGAGTTGTCTTGGATACATACAAGAAAAAATTCTGAGTGGTAAAATATTACCTTGAGCTCGTGTGTCAACTTTTACCTTCAGTGAAGTTTGTGTGCTGCTGTTCAGCTTGATGTTGAGATTTGCGTACACTTCAGTGCGGTCATCATTCGTGTCAACAGTGGAAAAGTTGATCGGTTGAAACTGTAGATTGTTCATATCATCTGCTATGTCAATATCACTGTCAGTTTCATTGGTGATGACATCGTGACGTCGATGTGGAGTATGGCTGCATCGTCGCTTGTTCGGGTAACCATGAGCATGCTGGTCTCCTCGCCCTCGTTGAGGTGGTTGCTGTCTGGTGCTTTCAGTTGGCTTGCTGCGACAGCATTTCCGCCAATGATTCATTTTTCCATACCCGTCGCATTTTGTGTTAAACACAGGGCATCTTTTGATCTCATGTTTCAGTCCACAGTCTCCACATAGCTTGTGCTTGTTGTCACGTTGTGCAACAAAGCTGACAGCTGAAGTGGGCTTGTTGATGTTGGTCATCTTCACCATGTGGGAAACACTGGCTTCAAAGTTGCAGGAAATGTCAATGGCTTGTTTTAGCGTCATCTTGTCATCTTTGGCTAGGAGTTTTTGCTGTGCCTCTGGGTATTTGATTTCAGAAATAATCTGCTTGATTATTCGCTCATCTCTGGCCTTGTTGTCTGAAAGTTTGCATTTCATAACTTTAGTTTTGCAATGCGTGACAAAATCATTTACAGACTCACCGGTCTGATGACGAAATCTCGGTAGTTCCAGCCTGTGAATTCTGAAGTTGTCCTGAGGTTTGCTCTCTGCAAACTTATCCCAAACGTTTTTTGGATCTTTCAGCTGCTCTGCCGATATTCCCCAAGTGTTAGATAACTTGATACCTTCAGATCCAGACCACAGTAAAATGTAACTGTACTGACGTTCGTCTGGGGTCTCGTTCGCAACGAACCACAGTTGACAAAGCTGCTTGAACTCGGCTAAGGCAATTGATCTGTCTACGCTGTCCCAGTCCATCTTCGGGTTCGGCAAATTGTTTAGTTCTGCCATGATCCATAATGTCCAACAGATACTATGATACAATGTCAACTTAATAAATGCCGAAGAAAGAACACCCTTTCTAAATGCTATATGTAAACTGATCAGTGTTTATTACCTTTTATCATCATCATCATCATCATCATCATCATCTAGTCATCATTCATCATGGAGCATGTCATCATCCGTCTGTGTGTTCTTGTGTCTTCTTGGGGGTGTTATATCCGCCAAAACAAACTGCTTTCACACACCTTCGGACACGGAGCATGCCAACTTTGGTTAAATCGTGTCCTTGAAAAAAAGAAACCTGACATGGCAAGTCCAGGCCGACAATAGAGAGCATTACATAGGCTTGCTGTAGCTTTATTATTTTGTGTGTGCCTATTTTTGTCTGCAGAGCTTGAGAGCCACGTGATAATCGTTCAGAGTTTTCATTCAGGTGCCCATAGATGAATTCTTTGCTTCGTTCAAAACCACTCTGCCATTATAAGGCACTTGGTAACCCATTTCCAAAAGATTATTTCCAAATGGATCGTGCAGAACATGGCATCATTCTTAGGAGAAAAGAGTTTTTCTGGAGGACGTGAATACTGTCCAAGAGGTCGATATGCAACTGTAGGGTTAAGGTGCACTGCTTACCAGTGCTTTCATGACCACTGTTATCATCATCATCATCGTCATTATTATCATCAACATTAACAATACTATCACCATCACCACCATCATCATTGTCACTATCACCACCATCATCATTGTTACTACCACCACCATCATTGTCGTCATCATCATCATCATCATCATCATCATCATCATCATCATCATCACCACCACCATCATCACTACCACTATGGTGTCCCACACACAAGACTGAAAACCTATGGCGATAGATCATTTAGTGTTGTGAGGCCCAGACTTATTTATTTCACAATATCGCGCCATGAGCACATTCTGTGATGTGATATATGGCGCAAAACTAATGAAAATACCTACCTACCTGCCTGCCTACCTACCTACATATTTCCACAGCACTGTCAACTGAACCCACACCGGAGGACACAGCAAGGATGGCGCCCACAGCGGCGGTGGAGGAGAGCAGCGGGGAAAAGGCAGCCACCACCGTCCCCAGACAGGACCTCTCCATCGGCAAACAATGGCCCGGCCCCTCCCTGCCCCCCCTGGCCGAAATCCCCTCCCTTCCAGCCCCCGTAGCACGCGCCCCCTCCCCTGCTGCCAAGGCTGATAGACCCCCCTCCCCCTCCTCTCCCTCAGTAGACCCTAGGGAGGACCCCCCGTCATCTTTCACCCCTGTGGAGGACATTCCCTCCGTGATGCCCCAGGGAGACCAGCACATCTTTTGGGCCGAGTCCAACCTGCAGGACGGAATACCCGTCGCCATGTCCCTGCAGGTCGCACAAAGGTCAGTTTATATACATGTATACATACACTGGCTATAACGTCGGTCCATACTGACTACGGTACTGACGCATCCATTGGTGGTCTGGTTACTAGAGTTGTAGTGAGTCACTGTGGTCAATGCCCTGGACACAATAAGTCTGACAGTTGTAAGTACCCATTATTTGTTTACAGGACTAGACGTGAGGTCACAGTCCTCGAAAAGCAGCGGCCAGTGCCCAGAACACTGGGTTAGTGGTCTGGGAAAAGAGTTAGTTCCCTTGAGGTGAAAGTCGGCCGTAACAAACTAGAAGACAGTAGGTGGCTTGCATTCGAGATCAAAAGTGGGTAGCTTAGACTGTGGGTGAGTGGGTGAGTGGTCACGAGGCACTGGTCAGTGCCCCAGTTGCAGGAGTTTCAAAACAGCCGGTGACACAGGGGTTTGTGCTCGGAGAAATAAACACAAGAAGTAGTCATTAATTGGAAAAGTCAGTGCTCTGTGCAAAATCAGTTCTAAAACCAGGTAAGTTTCTATTGCCATCCACTGAATTCAGAGAGTCCAGCCCTACTAAACAGACGCACAAACTTCCGAAAAGCGAGGGCAAATAAGAAGACAACGTCGCCTGTTGCATCAGAAACGGTGCAATCGCCGAGACACCAAAGCTGCCTGGCTTTGAAGAAGGGAGTCATATCACTCAGGCACTAAACCTTTGAGGCAGGGCAAACTTTCTGGCATTAGTGTAGGCCTAAAAGTTCAGTTGCACGCGCTGGCACAGTCATTGGTGAATAACAAAAAGGCCGAAGTTTCTCGCATAGTCCTGTGCAAAAAGCTTTTAAGTGTAAAACCTGCATCCCTCTGTTAAGTAGAAAACCCCAGTGTACGATTTCCAGCACACACAATGCTTGTGCACGCAAAAGATTGTGACTTTCTTTTTGTCTGTCTGTCTTTGAACAGCTTATGGAAGCAGTATAAAAACACTCAAGGTGAAAGAAACCCTTCCCGACCAACGTCATGGGACCGCCAAACCATAAATTTATTTTTTCAGCTTAAACAAATTGGTAATCGAAGAAAATTATCAAAGAGGGCCATCGTTTTGGAGAAAAGATGAATGAATGCAAGTTACGAAGAGGAAAGAGAGGGTTGATACGTCACTATTTCGATCAAAACTGCACAGAGTGAACGAAGTTCTTTCTGATTCTAGTGTCTTAAACTAAACTTTTAAAAATGCATTTTTACAAACCCTTGTGAAATTCACGAATTTATTCTGAGACGAAAAATCCGCCCCGTCTGATTCATATCTGGGATCTTTTCAACCTCACGTGAGACGACTCTTTTACGGCCAAAAATCAGACTCCCATGCCATGTCGATGATCCCATCAGCTCGCAATGATTCCGACATCTATCCTGCACAGCGTCACAAAGAACCCAGCTCGAGGGTGAATATGGGTTCCATGTTATTTCCTTCGGCAGAGCTAGTGACGCACGAAGTGCAAACAAGCCCTCCAATCCCAAACCGCTTGTCACTCATTCTATGAAAGACTCGCCGAGGACAAATAGGCAGGAAAAGAAAACCCCTAAAGCGAACAGCGATTCCTTTTTTTGTCTGGCAAAGAGTAACACAGAATGGAAAGGGGTTGAATGGGTTGAGCAAAACCTTTGCAAGTTGCAATTTCCCATAAGTGGCAGCAACTCTTGTCGTGAGGTCAAGAAAAACAAGGCAGCAGACCACGAGGCAGTCAGAGATGGCAGAGGTGCACAAGTGGAGACGAGGTCTCCTCGCTGGCGATTCGCGGCTCAAGGAGCAGTTGCAGATGACCACAGTAAATAACTGGTAAGCGGAATTACTGCTGCGTGGATGGACAAACTCAAAACAGCTCGACACTGGAGCGGCGGCCAGCGATCGCCCTTCCATGGGAAACTGCGCTCGTGGCGACATTCTGGCGAGGAACCCCCTCCCCCCTCGGGCCCCACCCGCGGTTAGGGAGCAGCCAAGCAGGCGCGTGGACGCAGCGAGTTGAAGAGTGGTGGCGAACGCTGCCAAACTTCTTACTCTTGCAGACGTGGCCAGGCAGCCCCGCTAGGTAACTGCTAAGCTGTGCCCGGCTCGGGCTCGAATCGAGACTCGGCCTCAATGCCCAAGGGCGCGAATGACCTCAAAAGCTGACCATTCGCTCCGTCAGGCTTTCACCTGCTCGCTCACTCAAATCTACGTACGGGACGAGGGGAGCGAGGAAAATATTGACCGATAAAAAAGTTACGGCACCGAGGAGCGTATTCACGGTGGGGGAGGGCAGGGGAGAAGCGAGGAGGCGACTGAAGGACGAACAACGATGGTAGACCTTGACGTTTTGTGACAAGTGTTCGCTGGGCCACGAGCTGAACAAGGCATGTTGACTGTCCGGCAAGCGATGCAGTCCGCACCCCTCTCCACTCCCTGAGCGTAGATAGCCCTGGGGTCGAGTGCCTGCTCTGAGTGAGTCAACCTCGCAGACCAGCCATCGGATCCAATTGCCGAATTTTACAGGTGAGTGAAATGTTGTGGGGCTTCACGGGGAAAGGCTGCATACTGCGAGACTGCGCGTCGCTGAGTAATGAAATATAGGGAATGCCTCAGATCTCACGGCGCATTTTATTGCTACCACACACTGCATGTCAGATAGGGAGAGGTTCTGAAAATCTAGGATCTATCGTTGTCTTGCACTTGTCTCGAAACTGGTGAAATGGTGTAATGTTCATGATTGAGCATGAGGGTACTGCGTATTTCCACAAATCAATATGCTACAACGGCAAGAAAGTAATTCATAACGTCAGTTTTTGTTGGCAGCATATTACACTAAAGACAAGTGGTGGTCCGCGATAGATTTATTGGAAGGTTTTCCACAGACGAATCGGCAGCATTTCCATATGCATTCTGTCAAGCACTGTATTGTTAGGAGAGGACTCTCTCTCTCTCTCTCTCTCTCTCTCTCTCTCTCTCTCTCTCTCTCTCTGTGTGTGTGTGTGTGTGTGTGTGTGTGTGTGTGTGTGTGTGTGTGTGTGTGTGTGTGTGTGTGTGTGTGTGTGTGTGTGTGTGTGCAAATGAGGATCATGAAACCTCGGGGGAAAAGTATTTGTCATGCAATCACTTTCAACGAGCCTTTCTATTCTTCTTCCGGTGCCTATCCAAAGTCTCCGCCTGTCCGTCCTCTCCCAACTTTTTCGTTCTACACTCTTCCTCCTTCCCGATAGTCTTCCCCGCGACAGTCTTGCTGTTACTGTCCTACTCTGCTTTGGCCTGCAGGCTTGGTCTGGTCTCCGTCAGCATGTACGATGCCTTCTTAAGAAACTCCACGCTGCGGCTGCAGGAGGACATCCGCAACACCATGTCGGTCTACGTCAACGAGAAGAAGAAGCTGCAGGGACAACTGCAGGGGCTGCGCCGTGACGTCAACGAGCTTCGCCCCCGGGGGTCGGGGCGCAAACGCTCGGGTCGAGTCCACCGCCGGGGCACCGTGCGCGGTCGCATCCTGCTGCCCAGGCTGGAGGGCAGGGACGAGGCGGAAGAGAAGCTGCGCAAACTGAAGGAGAACGAGCTGGCTCTATACAAAGACAAACCCATAGAGCGAGGAGCCAAGAAGCCCCTACCGCTGGAGAAGAAGCCGGAAGATCCACACAAGGAATTCATTGTGGAGAAGGTGGTCAAGGGTGGGGAGGCCTGCGCCAGGGAGGCAGAACTGGGGCCAGTGAGCGCCCGGACCAAGACCAGCGACATCCCATCCTTCACCGAGAGCGACAAGCTGCCCAGCGCCCGCGACAGCAAAGCCATGCCCAGAGAGTACAAACGCGGAGACAGGCGACCCAGGACGGACGGCGACAGGAAGGATGAGGCCGAGCTGACGGACGGCGAGGAGGACGTGTACAGACCCGTAATGCCATTTATGCTCCATGACAGGGTACATGGGGACGACAATGACTCCATCTTCAGAACCCGAAGCACGCGCTCGCACCGCAGCAAGAAAATGGTGCGGCTTCCCGCGCTGCCGCCCTCGCGCCTTTCGCAGTGGAGCTCCGGCCTCAACATCGCGGAGCAGAGGTCCACAGACTCGGACAGCCAGGCCTACCTGACGGACTCGGTCGACTTCAGCCAGATCAGCATACACATCCCCAAGGTGCAGGATCCGCACAGGACGGAGATCTTCCTGCCTAAAGGCGCGCGCGGCTCCCACAGAACCAGGAAGGTCACTTTCGGCCACAGGGCATCAGTCCCGCGCCTGCGGCTCAACGGCAAGTCCGATCCGGAAATGGACAACGAGGGGGACGGGGAGCAATCCTTGCAGCGGAGCCGCAACCTGACCACCATCCAGGAGGACGACAAGGGAGCCAAAGGTGTGATGACCTTGCCACGAGTCCGAAACCCCAGGGCCACAAGCTTCAAGGACTTGAACAGCTACCAACGAGGAGGCTGGTGGTCCAGGAACTCATCTCTGAACAAGTCTACTGGCTTTGAGTCGGACCACGCCGAGTTCTCGGAGGCGCTGACCATGGACTCGCATGATACATCAGTCTGGAAGTCCGTTTACTCCAGCCTGACCGACCCTGAGAAGAGGACCCATGCGCTGGCAGACATCCTCTATGCTGTCCGCATCCGCATGATGGAGAACGAGCAGACTCTACACTACGGGATGCTGCCAGAGTCTCTGGACGGCAGCAGCGTCTACACGCCACGCAAGGTGAGGGTCGGGGAGATATTAGGTTTAGAAGGGCGGAGAATATAGCTATGTATCTGTCTGGTACCTTTCCAGACTGACTAAATTTCGATTTTGTTCCAAAAGTACAACTGGATTTGTTAACGTCTACCTTTATATTGTGTTGTGAACTTTGCTGAAATGTTCTTTTCGCCTGCTTATACAAGTTAAACTGAATGATAACGTCTTTACCATTCGCTTGCGCTTGATACTTCACGTTACCACACAGCCTACTATAAACGCTGGTTTTTAAATATTAAAACAGCTATTTCATCTTTACCAAAACCTATTCATTTCTTAGTAAAATCTATCAAAATTATTAAAACATGTGAGCATGTCTTATACTTTAAATCACCTTCTGTGCACAAAGCTCTCTACCTTTCTTTGATTTTTTTACGCGAGGCCAAGTCCACCCCACTATTCCTGACAAATACATCAACTTTACACTTGCTCCTCCTACTTGCACATTCCACGCAATACGGCAAAGTCACACCCAGCCAGTCAATAAGCAGTCCAGTGCTAATGCTTGGTACTGTTCTGGCAGATCTCCAAGAAGCGGCCTGCCATGTCGGTGGCCAACAGCCTGGCGAGCAGCACCTCCTCTCCTGATCGCCGCGCCTGCCGTTCCAACTCGCAGCAGCTGCAGGCCTACCTTCGCAAGATGCACAAGCAGCGGCGCTTGGCCGACAGCCTCAGCCGTGACGAGTATGCCGCCCTCAGGGACATTCTCAAGCACCAGCTTCCCCAGACCCCTTCTGTAAATGTCAAGGCCTGAAGAACCCCCTTTCCCTCACCAACCACCCCTGTTTGTAACCCCCCACTTCTTCCAAGTCCCCACCCCCATCCCAGAAACACTTCGATATATGTTAAGAATTTAAGGACCCCAAGTGCCTCTTCTCTCCACCCCCAGCCTACCTCTTCAGATGACATCAGTGATAGAATGCCCAAATCACAGACCCATCCCCGCGTCACCTCTCGACTCCTCCACCATCATGAATTCATGGATGTCACGACGGTTTGAGTGTGCTTCTCCCTTAACCCATCCACGAACCATCCCACCCACCCTCACCCACCCACCCTCATTTCCCTTGTGGGTGTCAAAGCTTCTGAACGGTTCAATCAAAACGATCTCTGTATCATCGAAAGCCGCCCGACGGTCTCTTCCCTTTAGACCCGTCCCCCGTTCTTTACCCCCATAGCGCACACCGCTATCTTCTCCCTGTTCACGTCAGTGCTGTTAAATATAGGCATTGTCAATACCTATGTGCCAGTATTACATCACAGCCTTAGTTCAGTTTATGAATGGCGAGATCTCAGAAGAAAATGTGCTCTCGTATATGATGAGCAAAGCATGGCAGTGCTCGACTCAAAGGATTTTCGAATAGTCTCGCCATACGTTGATTCAATCAAAGTGTTGTGACGAATCAGGGATAGTGGATGGATCACCGACACAGACGATTCCAAGAACCAGTTCATATTGAACATGGGATAGATGGCTGCACCTTTCAAACATCGTCTGTGCTCAACACCAGATCCCATGATTTCATTACTGCAAGATTGTGCGGTTGACTAGAATGCTAATAA
>JAWQFJ010000317.1:5000-15000 GCA_034096865.1 Theodoxus fluviatilis | reverse complement strand
GTCCCGTCAGTCTGGTCTGTCCCGTCAGTCTGGTCTGTCCCGTCAGTCTGGTCTGTCCCATCCATCTGGTCTGTCCCGTCAGTCTGGTCTGTCTCGTCCGTCTGGTCTGTCATGTCAGTCTGGTCTGTCCCGTCCATCTGGTCTGTCCCGTCAGTCTGGTCTGTCCCGTCAGTCTGGTCTGTCCCGTCAGTCTGGTCTGTCATGTCAGTCTGGTCTGTCCCGTCCATCTGGGCTGTCCCGTCCGTCTGGGCTGTCCCGTCCGTCTGGGCTGTCTCGTCTGTCCATCCATCCTGCCCCCCCCCCTCTCTCTCTCTCTCTCTCTCTCTCTCTCTCTCTCTCTCTCTCTCTCTCTCTCTCTCTCTCTCTCTCTCTCTACTCTAAGACAGATGCCTTTGCTATTAAGACTGCAACCGGAGCAGACAATGCATCCAAATAGTTAAGAAAATATGCTAAGGGGGGCTGGTTTTGCATTATGGCAAGAGAGAGATAAATGACAAGAGAGGGAAAACTTTGCCTGAAACTTGAAAGACACAAAGAAAGACAACAAATTCATCACCTCACAGAAAAGATCAACAAACCATTACAGGACCCAAATCCATGAATACAATACACGAATGCAATACAAGATCATTCTTAGCAATCTTTGCAAGATAAAAATGCAAACAAATGCCAAACTAATTGCTAATCAAAACCATTCATGTATGGAAAAGAAAGGTATTTCGATCTAAATGTAACTCGGAATCTGTACTTTTAAGAATCTTTTTAATGTGTCAGTATCACATGTGTGATATTTTATATTCAACCTGTACTTTAGGTTAGAATAACCTTCAATTTACCATTTATACTATGTGTTTGATAATCTGTTATCAACAGAACAGTAGCCTATTCAACAGTACCATATAAAACTGCAACCATGTACTTCACTTGATGTATTTAACATTTTTGTTCTGTTGAGTTGTTTAATATCTTACCCGATTACAATTTAGCTGGGCAGTTTTGGGAAAATGGAGGATTAGACAATAATAGCAGCTAAAATGGAGGAATTACACTGGCAACCCACCTGCTTAGATTATTATATTGGACACACATTACCAGGCAGAAATTACTTGCCAAGCATTTAAAGAGGTATTAAATTGAGAAGACAGGTTTCAAAGGCAGTGAGTAGGCAGATAACATTTATACTTCACAGGGAGAGGAATCAACCCTAGTTATGAAATTGTGAGACAGAGGAGCAACATTCAAGATCAGGTATATATAGACATATATACACATATACATATTTCATGCCCTCCATGCAATGCAAACATACCGGCACCACCCGCTGATATAGCTGCAAAGTATTGACAGAATTACAGCACCCTTCCACAATCACTACAGAGAACAGTGAAATATATTCCTCTCACAGCTAAGCTTTCAGATAATGTCCACTCATTCTAACATTAACACACAAAAGAGAAAATATATTAGTTTGGATTCCAAGCATAAAATACTCTAACTCTGGATCTTTTTTCCTATCAACATATTTTACTTTTATTTAAAACTGTCTTCTCTCCACCTTCTTTTCAAATAAAAACATTTATACACTTAATTCCTTAAGGTAGCACATTTAAAACTGCCAGAATGTTACATTATATCTTGAAAATATTACCCCAGAAATATATTTTTTGGCTTACACAATTGTGAATTATAGCAGATAATACAAACAAGTTTCTTTACTTATACATGCCACACAAAATCAAAAGTTAATCTTAGGGCCAGGTCAACATGCATCAAAACAACAAACATGGAAACACTGACAGCACTTGATTCAATGGTGAAGGCTAAGGGTGGAAAAGGAGACAAGACGGCAAAAAAGGAAAAGAGGAGAGAGAAAACACACACACACACACACACACACACACACACACACACACACACACACACACACACACACACACACACACACATGTTCATTCTCACACATTAACATAGAGGCAAAATGTATTCAATGCCCTAACCTCTCTCATCAATACATCTACATCTTTGCAGGTAAAAGACACAAGAGTAATACATAGATCTTTCATTACTCTCCTTAAGCAATTATGTCAGTTTGATATTATGCATTCCTAGATGCCTTCCATGGATTAAAAAAATATAGAAAATAAGATGAGCACAAGTATAAACCTCATTTACCTCTAGGTGCACAAACACATCTTAACTACACAACTAGGTTCAAAATACACACAACAAAAAGACAAGAACGGGTTGTGCTTTTGAAACGACTAAATACTGACAAAACTCCCCTCTTTGTGGAAGAAATAGGACTGTGCATAACGAAGAAACAATTCAACCCATCAACACACAGACACAGTTCACATGTTTAGAGGGCAAGACCATGAAGCTGCAGGAGAGGGATATGGGAAGTAGACCAGGGCCCGTATTCACAACGGCGATTTATCTTTTTAACACTCGATTTATCCCCTAGCCCCGCGTTATCTTGATCGGTTAGATAAGGTACGCTCGTCAGAGGATCCTAGGTTGCGCTTTGCTAAATATACTGGTTTCCAGCCAAGGGAGAGCGGAACAGGCAGTTGGAATCGTCTGAGTTTAGAGATAAATCGGGGGTAACATAAATCGCCGATAAATCGCCGTTGTGAATACGGGCCCAGGGTTTCATGCAGAGACACATGGGGTTTGAGCCATGGGGAAACAACACCTCAAAAATACCTGTAGTGCCTGCAAGTCATAACAACTAAAGGTGGACGGGAGAGGATGAGGAGTGGTTAATCTCCCCTGCCCTGTGACAAGCCTAGAGAGGAAGGAAGGAGGGAAGGTAACAGGCATGATGGATTGGAAGGAAGTAACCCTCAACATGTCTGCAGAATGTGCCGTGCCAACCCATTTCTCTGAATCACCATGACAAAGATTTATTCTGTAAACCTTTGCAATGACAGGTAGGCAATCTCTTGGAAGCATTTCTGTCACCGATTTTGTACACAGTGTTATGGTAGATCTTCAGGAATTTGAATGGTGTAACATTCACCTGCGATTTATCTTATACAAAACATTTCAGCACTGTGTTGCAAAGTGCTCAGTCTTGTTTGTGTATAGTAGTAAGAGACACAAGTTGCCACAGCACATTCACCTAACCACACACAAAATACATCCATCCACACATTCCAAAGCAATCTCGCAATTCACTGAGTGGGGTGGGGTGGGTGGGGGTGGGGTTGGGGGGTGGGGGGGAAGGTGCCAAAACGAGGCAGGGGAGGTAACTTGCATGTGTCCCACACTACTAACCTTCTCCTTCTTAGCAGCGGCATCTCCGGCCCCCGAGGGCAAGGCCGGTGGGCTGACCGGGGCGGGAAGGGCGGCAGAGACTCGAGTTTCGAACATGCTGATGCAGGGGAAGGTAGGTGGCGGGGTGCACACAAACACAAGCACGAAGAGGGAAAAAGAAAAAGAGACGGGAAAAACCAAATCAGTTCAATGCACACACAAAAAGGTCACAACAAGCACATACTGACCATAAGCAAATTAAAGAGCAGAGTTCTACTTTGAGTTCAAACTGTTTTTGAAACAAAGTCAAGAAAACCCAAGGTGCTCAATAAACTGTGCAACTGAAAGATTTAAAATGATAGTTTTTTTCAGCTTTCAAGATTTTCAGCAGAACAAATATCTAGCTACAAATGATGCTCTTAATGCACAAAGAGAACAGCAGCAGCAGAACAAAAGTTGATCAAAATGAGCAAAATAATGTTATCTATCCACAACATGCATAAAACATTCATGAATCACATCTCCAAACACGTACACATATACCAAAGTAGAAAAATATAGACATCCAACACACTTACACAGGTAAGGCACTTGAAAAATGAGGTCAATCAGCCATGCCCTATGACAACTTAGAACAAAGTCTAGGCACCATCAGTTCAGGAGAAAATGAAGGAAGGCAAAACTCATTATGACTCCAGCCAGGAAGATACAAAAGGCACTATCGCTGCAGGCAGGAAGGAGACACAGAGGACAGAGGGCGGGGGGTGGGAGGGGACAGACCCCATTACATCAGAGAGGCCAGGGACAACCAAAGTTAGTGTTTCAGAGAGAGCAGAGAGAGTTAGTGGGGGCAATGTGCATGGTGGGGTTGCAGTTGTTGATGAAGTACCCAAGGCGGCAGCCAGGACCACAAGGGGAAAAAGAGAGAGAAAGGAAAACCTGGTTAGTTCAGCAGATCAGCAGAGGTGGGCTTGAAGGTCTCCTCTGCCACATGTCTACCTCTCTCTTACTGATCAAGGCCTTTCCTCTCTTGAAAAGGGGTCAACCCCAAGTAAAACCTCCCAGGGTCTTAGCCAACCCATCTACCATCCTGGCCGAGCTTCCAGGTCCGATATGGGTCGCCCCACTAATGCCTACAGCTGACTAATCCTACTTTTGAAGGGGGCCTCTAGAGAAGTCACTGCATCAGATGTGCTTGTGACTAACAGACGTGTGTGTGCATGTGTGTGTGTGTGTGTGTGTGTGTGTGTGTGTGTGTGTGTGTGTGTGTGTGTGTGTGTGTGTGAGTGCATGTGTGTCAGTATGTGTTTGCAAGTGTGTGAGTGTGTGTTCAAATGTGTGTGTGTGTGTGTGTGTGTGTGTGTGTGTGTGTGTGTGTGTGTGTGTGTGTGTGTGCATGCATGCATGTGTGTTGTGTATACATGCATGCATGTAAAAAAAGAGTACATGCATGTGCCAGTGTTGTCTTTCTGCAAAAATGTTCATGAGAAAAGAGGTTTTTCAACAGAACAAACTGACCAATGATCCATCTGGCTGTCTGAACAGGTCACCAATAGTCTGATCCAATACAGTTTCTATAAAGATCATAATTCTCTCAGGATTCACCATCCAAAAGTTACACCAGGACGTTAACTCCCTTTCCTCCCTGGTACAGTGATTGTCCTTTCGAAGAAAAAAAAAAGGGGGATGGGAAAAAAAAATTCTCATTTTCTCTCTGTGTGTAGTAACCCTCAGTAATGGAATTTCACACCACATACTTTGCCATGGTCTGTGCTCTCACAAGTCTCTCTCCTCTGCCCTCTACTTGCATCTCAGTGCATAGACTGCTGTGTGGGTACATTGTCATGCACATCAATCACTCAGCCCACCTCCACACAGACACACGTTAACGCAACAACAGAGTTATTGAATGGATTAATACTTAGTCATGTGTGAATGGCAAACCTCTGCTTTTACCAGATTAATTCGAGGTTAAATCAAAATACCACAAATTAGTATTTTCACACTGGAGATTATAATTTTTAACTAGCAAGCATATTGAGCATGAAAATTCATTTAATCAATTTTTAAAAAAGGTTAGCTTAGGCAAATAATTTATTTAGTATACTTACGCAGTATCTGGTGAAGAAGATGAAGAACTTGATGGGCTGTCCACCTCTGGAACGAGCAGAGTGTACAAACACATTACGCCAAGTCTCAGAGATAGACTGCAATAAACACCACTTGTGACCTTAATGTTTTGCATATTTGCAAAAGAAAGGGACAAAATATGTTGCGAGTTGTTGCAATGAGCCAAAAAGAAAAACGTTGCAAGTGCTAACAATACTGAGATCTTTCTGGAGTTTTTCATATGTAAAATGCACAACACTGCATTATCTACACAGTAAGCTCTTATCTGAAATAATA
Organism: Theodoxus fluviatilis; assembly: GCA_034096865.1. Lineage (NCBI taxonomy): Eukaryota > Metazoa > Mollusca > Gastropoda > Cycloneritida > Neritidae > Theodoxus > Theodoxus fluviatilis. The sequence continues at coordinate 9,336 of JAWQFJ010000317.1, read as the reverse complement.
GGTTCATTTCTCGGTCAAGTGAATTCTTCTAGCAATATTCATCTGCTTCAAAAGAAAATACTTTGGAGACATCTCATGAGCTCTTGTCAATGATCAATCATGTATTTCATACATATCACTTTCTACTAGGGGCAGTCCATGGTGGAGCTCCTAGAGCAATTTGATTTCATTTGATGAGCCATTATGGCCTATCAGCAGCCTAAGGATATTTAATGCCAAGACTGGATGTTTAAAGGAGAAATTTTAAGCGAAATGAAGACTGGAAAGAAAATCTTCAGGAGGAAGAAATACACACACGCACGCGCACGCTCGCACACACACACACACACACACACACACACACACCCCTTAAATATTACATAAGAGGATAAATTCAAATAGTTGACAAATACTTATTCATTACTTGTTAAATCACAGATAATGAGAGTCCTAATGGAACAAGCCCTGAGAGCTTCATGACCATGGGTTCCAGCTAATGAGGGGAAGTTTCTAGAAATTATGAGAAAATTCAACTCTTCAGATGCATTGAAAACTGCAACTGCAAGACTAAGTCCTATGTCTGCAATCTGAATTTAAAACTTGGGTACAACCACAAACCACCACCACTCACCATCATCATCATTCACAGTCATGAGATTGTCAATCTCAATTTCCACCTCCACGTGGTCCTTCATCATGTGGCGAAGCAGGTCTTGCTGCAGTGTGTTGTTGACCTCCGTCTGGTGCAATTTGGCTACCAACTCCCGGTTCTCAGCCTCCTTAACTGCCATCCCCATCCCCTGCAATGCCACATAGCCATAGTGACAGAAGGGGAAGGTCAAAGTTTAAAGGAGCACAAATGAGAAGAGCACATGAAACAGTGCTAGAAGAGCTGAGAGATCTAGAGGAGCAGGCGCAGGATGAGTAGGAGGAGAAAACACTGGACCAGGATGACCAGGATGACCAGGATGACCACTAGGAAAAGAAGCAAGAGGAGGAGGTTGAGTATCAGGAGCAGCAACTTTACACATGATAAAGAGATGGGAGTGGGCAAAGGATTGAGAAACAGAGGAGCATTCACAGCAAATATAGGGAGAAGGTGGCAGATACGCAGAACACTGTCTCTATAAAGGAATGCTTGTTTGCCAGTAGAAACAGATAATGAAGATAGTAAATGCAGTGATAATGAGTGGCTGTGCACGGGGAAACAAGACTTAAGAAAAATGACCCAGCTTCACAAAGGAAATCTTTAAGTTTTTTGACAGTAATGTAAACCTCATGAAAGCTATACTGTGACATGGTGCAATGATGGCTTTTCTCAGTTTCTTCAAAAACAGTTTTTCTGACTTTAGCCTCATTTCTCATGCACCGACACATAGACTGATACACGGGCTGTGAATACGGTGAATAGAAACAGGATGAAAGGCAAGGAGGATGAAAAAGGCAACAAGGCAAGAGGCAGAATTGTCAGGTTTTCAGTAAGCACTCCAGCAAAGAGCAGGTTTAGTCATCACTTTTGCCACTTCTCTCGACAAACAGTACTCAATATCCTTTCATCCATGTCTGCATGCATCCATCCAGTAATCCCTCCTTCCACCTATTTATATGTCCATCCATCTGTCTATCCATGCATGTGTCCATCCATCCATCCATCTGTCCATCCATCATCTGTCCATCCATCTGTCCATCCATATATCCATCTGTTCATCCATTCATGTGTCCATCTATCTGTCCATCCATCCATCTGTCCATCCATCCATCTGTCTATCTATCATATGCCCATCCATATATCTGTCCATCCATATATCTGTCCATCCATATATCTGTCCATCCATTCGTATGTCTACCCATCCATTTGTTCATCCATCCATCCATCCATCTGTCCATCCATCCATCTGTCGACCCATCCATCTGTCCATCCATCCATCTGTCCACCCATCCATCTGTCCATCCATCCCCTCACCTTGGAGATGGCCATCTGAAGGAAATGCTCCAGGAGATAGTGGGCTTCCTCCAGACTGCAGGAGTTGACCATTTCTGACACCTCCAAGTCATAGCCATCCTCCTGATGGACATGAAAAGGGACAAATGACACTATGTAGAAGTAAATCTGAAGCAATGCAGAAGTTATCTCATACAGCCAGAACAATTTTCCTCATTGTTAATGCCTTGTATTTCTTTCACTACAGTCACAAAAATCACAGAGATCACAGAAATGCAGCAATGATTACTACAAGATGCTGACAAAATTAGTTTATCAAGTGCAATATAATCAGGGCAGTTCTGGGAATAAAGCCACTCTCCTGGATTACTGGGTTGTTCAGATGTTCACACAACTTGTTCACTGTGTGAGTTCCAACCAAAATTCAGCCACCCTTCAGAAACTGTCATTACGGCGCTGTGCAAGAGAGGAAGAAAATCCCTAAGAGAACAATGTTGTCAACTTTTGTCAAACCCTTCAATAACATTCAGTCCTCAAGGAAAACTGACCAATACATTCTAACTGGATCATTCCAGGGAAAGGAGTTATCTCCCTTCTCTTGTGGTATCTGGGTGTGCTCTCTCTCTCTCTCTCTCTCTCTCTCTCTCTCTCTCTCTCTCTCTCTCTCTCTCTCTCTCTCTCTCTCTCTCTCTCTCTCCCTCTCTCTCTCTCTCTCTCTCTCTCTCTCTCCCTCCTCTTACCTTGCTCTCCTCTATCTGCATGATGCCGGTCTGGCAGTCACTGATGTTCTCCTGCATCACATTCACCTGGCCTCGCATCATCTCCACTGCATTGTCCAGGTCCTCGATGTCCTTCTGCAATCACAAACACACAACGGTGAAGGTGAAGGTGACGGTGTGGTCGGGATAGTGACTTATCACCTTTGTCTAGGTCTCAAACCGATTTGCATTTCACATGCTTCATGAATAAAGAAATGACCTGGAGAGGCATCAATACAAAGCAGATGTTGCATATGCCATGTTAATGTATTTCATACAGAGGGTCCAAATATAAATAAAGTTCATGTTTGTCTTTTGGGCTGGGACATTTGTAGATAAACTATCTTTTAGACATAATGGATAATATATGATTTACCAATGATTTCCAAATAAAGTAACAAACATTTTACCCATGATAAATCTTGGTTCTTTCTAGTCGTGAACAAAGAAACACACTCAAGAGCACTGAGAGAGTGCAACCCTCCACCAAGGAAGCCATAATTTATATTCTACAGTCTGCAAAATTAACTTTGGCAGAATGTTCTGCTAGCCAGGCCCAACACTACAAAGTCAAGTTCATTTAAGAGCTGTGCCTGCTATTACTCTCCGAGTGTGGAATGCATATGCCGGAGTCTTCAATAGTTTGACGTCATAAACTCTGTAATGCCCCAATAAATGTCTAAGTATGCTTGCAATTCCAAAATTAGATAACAGATGGCCTCCAACATTTAATGGATTGGTAATGGATCGCTATATAAATCCACACACAATTATTTATTATTATTATTAATTGGGTGAAACCCTGACCTTGCACCAAATTTCATCAGAATCCATCATGAACTTCTAATTTTACCGAATAACTAACAAACGAACAAACCGAGGGTAAAACATACCTTCCTTGGTGGAGGTGGAGGTCATATGTACCAGAACTCTATGAATATGCACTGAATTAGACAAGAAATCATATCCAAATCACACTAAAATGAATTAACAGCACCAGCAGGGTGTTCTGTTAGTCAAAGAATAAAGAACTCTTCTTAAATGTTTGTTATTTCTGTTCATTTTCATGATCTGACATGGGTCCAGACATGGGTCCAGACATGGGTCCAGACATGGGTCATCAAAATCTCTCACCTCACCACTGGTAATGGCTCTGTTTCGTCTGGCAAGCAACTTTTCCAGCTTCTTGGTCAAGCGGTCGCGATTCTGCGAAGAAGACAGTTGAGGTTTCAACCACTCTGCACAGCAGCGCATTACACAAATGTTTTCTTCATTTTCAACAGCACTGCTACTGCTACGTGACTGAAATGAACATAACAATGACTAAGAGTTGCACTGAAAAGAAGCCACAGATCTTCAGATGGGATAGTAAGAAAACAGTTCTTGTACAAACTCAGCATGTCCATTCTGTAATGGGGGAAAGAAGCATGATCCAAGTGCTAAATCTTTCCAGCAAAAAGTTCCTTCATTAAAAACCAACCAACCAACCAAACAAACATTCATTTGTGACAGTTCCAGAAGATTCTATCTTGATGAACTTGAAACAGTCTCAAAGTTACATGAGTCTAAGGCAATATCATTCTAAATCTGGCGTGTATTATGTTTCATCATGAAATGTCATACCTTCAGCCACATGTCCATTTCCTTCTCCATGTTT